>JAYMTH010002603.1:0-12293 GCA_036897465.1 Pelargonium australe
TATATATATTCCTTTTCAAATTAGAATGCATTTTCTCTGCGAGATTAAGAACCATATAATACTCCCTTCGTCCCAAAATAATTGTCCACTTTCCTTTTAAGGAGTTAGTTATATATGAATTACCAACAATATCCCTAAAATAAGTTGGTTAGAATACCTAGATTTTGTTATAACTTATAACTAGAGTACTATGGGCATAAGAGGGAATAACTAATTCTAACTAAATAATCCTTAATCTCTAAAAAGATGGGGAAATGAACAATTATTTGCGAACGAGGGAGTGTGTTTCAGGGAAATGATGTACAAAGTTCTCCATGATCATCTTATTAACCTTATCGCTGGTAATATTTGAACAAGTATTACTAGATATTTGTTAATAGCTATGCAAAATTGTTTTTAGAATGATGATTGTTGTTTGGAGTTGGGTTGGTATAAGGTTGATAGAAGGTATTCACTTCATCCCAAAATAACTGCCCACTCTTCAATTTTGGTGAAGATTAAGGATATGTTAGTTAGAATCAGGCTTTCTCTTTTCTGCCCTCACGTGTTCTTGTTGTAATAGATTCAAGGGTTCTAACTAACTTATCTTAGGGATTTTGTTGGTAATTCATGCATAACTAACTCACTAAAATAAAAATGGGCAATTATTTTGGGACAAGAGTACTAAAGTAGTGTTGCCAATAAAAGTAATCTCCTCCATTAAATTTATTGTTCCCAGTTCTGGTCTATTTCTTGGTTACATTACATTAGCTTATTCATGTCATGTCCAATCATGTATCAATTAAGTCGTCCATTCTTGAGCAATATCATGTCTAGTTAGTCATTCCAACCAAGGAATTTGCAATTTTGTCATCAATTAAGTCTCTCTCTCTCTCTCTTAGCCGTACTATGAAATGTATCCTCAGGGTTTTATGATCATAACTCTCTCTCTTAGCCGTACTATGAAATGTATCCTCAGGGTTTTATGATCATCACCATTTGCAGATCTTCGAGATGATGAGCAGTTTTTTGTGGATCATCCTGGTGCATCACCCATAACTCAAGCTCAAGTAAAAGACTAATTCAAGTTTTTGTACGTTTGTTTGGTTGATTTTCTTGCTCAAAGGTCTTATTATATGGCTCTGTATGTCACTTAAGGGCGAGGAATTGAAGAAACTAATTGGATCTCCTTCTTACATTGAATGTAGTTCAAAAACACAGCTGGTAATGTGTCCCGTACATTCTACATTTCATGAGAGTAAATATAATACTTATGCCTTATGCTGTAACTGCAGAACGTGAAGGCAGTGTTTGATGCAGCAATTAAGGTGGTCCTCCAACCTCCAAGCCAGAAAAAGAAGAAGAAAAAGGGACAAATGGGTTGCTCCATATTGTAATCAACGGTCGCATGACCTATGTCGTCGTCCTCTTAAGACTGGCATTATGTCATGAGTAGATAGGGTAGGGTTGCCAAAACCCCCATTTCAACAACATATGGTTTTGAAGGAAAAAGTGTGATTTTCAACTTAAACTCTATATAAATAAATAAATAAATAAAATAATTATTCGTTTATTGATTATATAAGTTGATTAACACTTTGAGCTTTGTCTCAAAGCAAAACATGTTGTCTGTGTCTACATGCGGAAGGTCCCATAAGGTCTGATATAAATTTCCTCGAAACTTATCTACTTAGTTTTTGCCTTTTGATCTACATAATTCCCATCTCATATCAACATTATTTTTGGTGATGCATAAAAATTTATGGCATATATGTCAACCATTCATTGGATGATTTGTGTCCATGTGAAGGCGTTTCATTCGGGGTTTTCTGGGAGTTGAAAGTCGTGGTGAATGTATGGGACTATATAAAATTTTGCACGCAACTCTGAGTCATGTAAGCATGTACCCACACGTATGTAAGCATGTACCCACACGTTGTGTGGTACCATCCTATGACTCGTGAGGGTATAGCAGAGAAGAGTCATACAACATGTCACATGTTTAAGTGTTCACATGCCTACCAAGTATCATCAAGGCAAGTGGCTTAAAGCGCTTGCTCCTCAAAAGGTCTTACAACTGAATTAAATACATATTTCTTGTTTTTTTTACCGACAAAACTTGTAATCGAAAAGAAAAGAAAAGAAGTCTTCACATGCCTAACTTGTCACGAGAGACAACAAGATATTTGGTTCAAACTAAAATGATGTATATGATTTATTATTAAATTATAGTTCCAAATTCACACATTGGCAAGTTTTTTTGCTTGAAAGAAACTTAGCACCATGTCACAATCCTCTTTCACCTACATTGCCACTCACTCTTGTGTTTTTTTACACTTGCTCACTTCTGTTATACAACCAATCTCTATGTTCTCACATCACATCTCTCCCTTGACCCTTGCCATTGCTCTCTCCAAGGATATGGTCAAATTATTTCTCTTAGGGCACAACACGAACGAGGCTGAGTTGTCTTTCCCATTCCATACAAATCTCTCCTTACAAGCTCGACGAGTCACACCTTAACTGAACTATATTTCTCGCCCATTGCACCGCCTTTCTGTTTCTGGAACTGGATGTAACGCAATGTGCTCGCAAAGAAAGCATTTGAAGCAGGATCAGGAGTTGTGGAGTCACTTTGCATCTCCGTATTGATTAGTTCTATGAGGCCCTGGATTGAAGCACTTGTGACCTGAGGGTTCCCTTTCTCAAAAAAATAGAGGTACCTGACATGGATGATCTCGATGAATCAGAACAATTGTTAAAAATCAAAAATGTAATATGATTAGATTGTATTTAGTGTGTCCCGAGCTACTAACTTGTTCAGTATTTCCACAAAGAGTATGACTGGGCCGCTGCTACCACGTGTAACATTGGCCATCTGTTGAGCAGCATTTGCAATCCTCAAGGCACGTTTCAGGCAAAGCAGGACCCTTTACAGAAAACACCGAACATAATATTCTCTTTTTATCAGTTTGAAAATTTTGCATTACAAAATCACCACATAATACACAAATGAGTAAGCCCTTGGGAAAGAAATCAATGATGGATGACAAATGACAATTACAAAATGATTCAGAAATACCGTACTAAGTTTCTTCCAAGACATCAAGAACCCAACATAAAGCCATATAAGTTGTTCTGTTGTTGATTGTAAGTTATAGAAGATGTACCTTTCTCCATCCTTGATGCCATCCTGATCATCAACCCAAAAGAGGTGTGAGCATGCATACACTGCTCTGCACTGATCAGGCTTCTTCAAAAGCTTTGCTGAATACTGAACACAAGGAAAATATCAGTTTGAATATTTTTCCGATACCAAAAGGCACAATAATTAGGTGTATCGTAGGCATTATTACCCCAGTGGCCTTGTGTGTTAAAGTATCTCTATTCTCAACACCAAATATATTCATCCTTTGTAGAGTCCCAATTATCAAATGTATTGCTGTCACCTGAGCTTTGGAGTCCTAATAGCAAACATAATAAAAAATTAATAAAAACCAGTTAAAGTTTTCTAATAATACCATACACATAAATGGGTACCTTTCAGAACTA
The DNA here is from genome assembly GCA_036897465.1 of Pelargonium australe. Lineage (NCBI taxonomy): Eukaryota > Viridiplantae > Streptophyta > Magnoliopsida > Geraniales > Geraniaceae > Pelargonium > Pelargonium australe. The sequence continues at coordinate 3,532 of JAYMTH010002603.1, forward strand.
ATGACTTTAAGCAAACAATTCATGAACAATTACCGCAATTTCTTCTTCATATAATATAAAGGCCTGAGTGAAAAATTCATACGCAACAGGCTCAAGTTCACAATCGTTAGCAGCCTGATTGCCACCAAAGCAAACAATATAGAAGTTAGAACCATCTGGATAATAAATCAAGGCTGTCTTTGTCAGTAGATAATAAATCAAAATGTGAATGTTTGGAAAGTGAAAATGGGATTAATGGATCCTTGCCTATAAAAATCCTTATTTTGAAAACTATTCTTAAACAAGTTCTCGGAGTTCATAAATAATGCATTAGAATTACCAAGTAAGTACCTCAGCACATTGCAGGAGCAACCTTAATGCCAGTTCAGGTGAAGGGACAACGGAAAGAGCATCAATAGTCTGAAATAAAACAATAATATATTACTGCACACACATAAGATATTTGCCACACAGGATAAGTACACACATACAACATAAAAATGTCATCACGAAAACTTCAAGACAAAGAAATCAAAAGTTACTATGAGAAAAAAAATTAGGTTGCTGGAAAGAAAGGTTAGCCCCATCAAAAGAAAGTAAACAGTCCGCTCAACAAAGCTCATGAACAGGCCAGCTAGACCATCATGAATTCATGATGAGTTGAGTTTAAAAAAATACCCTTCAAACAGATATGATTAATTTTTCTCTAACAGTAGATATTACTTCCACCCAAACTGTACGCATAAGAGTATAGATGGCAACACCTTCTCCAGATTTAATAAAAGGGTCAGCTTTACCTATTCATCAGACCGATTACAAATCTATCACTTTCAGAGCAGGATACCTGATTCAAGAGCTGAAAAATTTTCTTTGGTGTTGCAGATTCCTCTTCTCCCACCACATCTCCATCCTGAACTTGTAATCGCCTAATTAACTGCATGCCACAGAAAAGTATTCCAAATTAAAAGATATTCCAAACTGAGGTCACTTGTGAAAAATAGAATTGAGAGGTTGTGTCAAATCACAGGAACATAGTATTTATATTCAATCAGGACGTGATAGGCATAACCATTAACAATTACACACACATATGTATGGGTTGAATATCTTTTTTTTTTTTTTTTTTAAGCAATGGGTTCTTTTATTAAAATTCCCAAGAAAGGAATAAAAGTACCAACACCAAGAATATGGGTTGAATATCACAGAAGAATACATGTATTTATCTCCATCTAGGTTAAAAGAAAAGTTGCAGAAGCGAAGGCTTTCTGCATTCTGGCTCACCTGATCTATAAGGATTTTCCTACTTGTATAGCAGGGACCCAACTCATCAAACTACAATAAAGATGAAGTTTTATATGTTTTCTTACTCCGATTGTTCCATAGAAAAATGTGTCGGAATAAAAACTTCCCTTTTACATCCAGAGTATATTTTAACTTGAGTCTCCATAACATACTAATTTTTATGAATTTCATAGAGATTATGTACCATCACATGTCATGCTATTGCATGGCTTTCTTTGAAGTTAAAATGTAACAGATTAAAACTTCAATTTTCACAAGTCAAATAATTTGATTTCTATAAAACCACAAAGTAAAAAGTACTGCCCAACTCAAATATTTTGTTTTTAGAAAACTGATGTCTCACCCCTTTCATCTATGCGAATGCTTCACATAAAAAACTCAGAATACTCCAAGAGAAATGCCAATTACATAACAGAAGCAGGTGAACTTTTTTTCCATAAACTTCGTTGTATTCAATGAAACAGGGACCAAGAGCATTTAAAGCCCAGGACCCAGGAACATAACAAATCCAAAACAAACCCACAAAGCCTATTTAGCCACTTTTTAAGCCCTATGCTCGTAGACGTAGAGACTCGGACCTTAAACCTTCCCAAGATTTAGAACCACGAAACTAAACGGTACATTAATATATTTTAAAGTTATTTTTATGAAACATCAATTCATTTCCTATATTTTCATACAAAATGTTAAGGGCATGGACAAACGGATACATGAAAACATGTTGAGAAATTAGCATACCCTGAGAGCAGAAAAAATAAGAGGAGGAACTGTAAAGGGAAGACGTTTTAATCCTCCATCCATTATATGCTTCCTCACTGTGTATATAATCTGAAAGTAAGCAAAAGATACAAAATATATCAGTTTCTGTCGATTCATAAACATGACAGTGAATTAATAATACAACTAAACCTGAAGAAGTCAAAATACAGGGGCGTTATTGTTATAAAGATACTCAACATCTATGATCATTTTACCATTATTTAAGATAATGATGTATAAACAAATAACTAACATCATTTAGAGGTTATAGGGCTGAAAAAATATATCTATATGAAATCCAATGGGTATTAAGCATGAGATTTATTGATTTCCACCTTAAAAGTAGAAACTTGAAATTATTGTTTTCCTTGACCTTTCCCATGTCAATCGTCAACAACAATTTGAAATGCGTAGAATTTTAAGAACAGGTTTTAGTCAAATAGCAATGATTGAAGCACTTTGTTTTACTCTAATTCAGACACTGAGGAGGCAAGGACTCAATCGTATGGATATGTAAAATATAGTATTTCCATTAGTCCTAAGATCAAGATTTAGGTTAAATTTCATCATGTGAAACTGAACCTAGCTTCCATATTTTGATACTATCTGCTCATTACATACCAAGTAAAGGATGACATGTAACTATGTGAGATTAGTGTCGGGAGAATAAATGTACAAGTGGAAAACACCACAGGATCTACACACCTTTAACATTTCCTCCGGGTCATCGTTATAAAGCATGTGTATGAGACGAGCAACAGAATTTTGTTCTTCCTTGAAGTCCTCCTCATCAAGCTGACAGTACAGATTTAACACAAGAAAAATGAGGGGCAAAGAAAGGATTACATACATAACCCAAAAAATAAGACTAGAAAAATAGCCATAGCAGGCTACCAAAATAATTTTAATTACTCTAGCTCTATCTTGTCCTACTAATAGAACTTTTGATACACACCTCATCCACAGCAGTTCCATCCAAATCCTTAATAAGCCCCTTTATTAGTTCAAACAACACCTCAACCTACAAAGGTGAAAGAATAAGTCAACTACACTGCTTTGAACCTTGATATGTCAGAACAATTGCTAGAATGGAATGAGATTTATACTTTATCAGCGGTTGAAATGCAAGTACTATTTTTCATAATGCTTTGAATAATGACCATTGCCATAACTTTATTTGTCCCATTGTCAAGGTGGTCCATAACGCGGGGATAATTAGAAAGTGTAAGGGCTGTGACAGTATCATTATATTTCTCTAATGGAGCACTTAGAAGTGCAACAACTTGTTTTGTTGCTCTGCTATCCTCAAGCTTGGGTTTCCCACTGAGCTTTTTAACACACTCTCCCTGAAAAACAATTTGAATCACAGAAAAATCAAAGATCTAAAATATTACCTCCACAATGAATGGTCAATGCTAATCAGCACAATATGTCTAATGCCATGTGTAGGTGGACCTAGAAATAGACATCCTAATGTGCTTCTATCGTATACAAGTCTTGAGAGGAAGCATACCAGTACTTGATCCACATAATCCAGCCGATCAGGATGAACATGCAGAGTGAATGTAAGAAGAGAAACATACAAGGTTATAACACCAACTATAGGCATATCAACCTGTGCTTCGATCACCTGCCATTGAATTATATGCAAATATGCTATCAGATCATGAAAGAAATTCCACATTTCAATTCACACGCATGAACAGTATAGTGATACATGCATCAAAAGAAAATTTGAATAGGGTCAAATGCGAGCTGGCCACCATCATGGGACAGTGAGTGCATGGGTCGTGTCTCAGCTCCATCTTTCGTTAACTTTAGGCACCATCAAACACACTCACGTTGCCTTGATACAGAAATAGGGGAACAAATAGTATAGCTTATCTACACTTTTGCTTTGACCAAACACCCTGAGATCTGTACAATGATGCATTTAGCAGTCCTGTCATTCCGATTTAGACATATTTCAGTTCATCTGTACTCTATTCTTCAGTTGCTAATATGTCAGAATGGTCATATTACTGGAATGGAACTTCAGTCTTAGGTGGTGTATCATTAACAAATAAATTGTAGTTTAGGAACTACAATCATGGTGTTCTGTAATGCGTTGCTCATTCATCTACTTTCAAAAGATCACAAAGCAACTTTACAACCAGGGGGAAAAGCTTGTTTACCTTCCCTATGGCATTGCTCAACTTAACAAAAGCTTCTACTTGCAAAAATTCAGGTAATACCTGTCACACGAAAAGGTAAAATAAAATATCAAATAATTTTGAAAAATCAGCAAAATGTGAAAAAGCATGACTTGCATTTGCAAAGCCAGCAAATTTATAACTTACATCTGGACTTGAAGCAGCATAATTTGACAATCTTTCCATTAGCTGAGATAACACTGTTTTAATATCGACAGTTGGCTGAGAATCAACATGATGCCATGTAAAAGTAATAAAGTTAGTCAGCTACATTAGCATTTATCTTCATTTAAACCACACAAAGTAAAAAAATATAACCACAAACCTTCATTCATGATAATTAGATATATTTCTACAAGTGTATATGTATCCATAGATCATAGTAATTGTGTCTTGTACAGACCACGGATTTAGATATTATAGAAGCTCGGCATTACAACACTATTTGCTAAAAAAATATCTATGAAAAATATAAACAAGAATACAACTCTAATATAAGTCGCTCTACCTACCTGAAGCTGAGGGCAAGCACCCAATAATGCCTCAAGGGTCTGCAAATGGTACTCATCTGGAAAGACTTGAATGATGCAATCCATTAAATAATATTGGGCAAGCTCATCCTTACAGTTGACAACCTGTACAATAAGATTGGATGCCAATGAAAAAGATACTATGACGAAATGTAGTTATAGCTGAGAGAGAGAGAGAGAGAGAGAGAGAGAGAGAGAGAGTACTAGACCTGCTCTAACACTCTAGGCAGAACAGTGTCTTTGTACATTTCGAGGTCCACGCCCTCTATCTGGCTGAGAACATGGAGGTTTTTTCCTACCTAACCGGGACAATTGAGAGAGAGAAACTTAACTTCTCTATATAAGAAAAAAAGAGAATGAGATGCATTTAGATTAATTTTCAGTTTGTAAATATTACGAGATCACGAAGCTCATTCCTTTCCTTTTCCTGCTTCTCTCTTACCCGAACAGGTCCCTGCAGCCAGAAAGTCCAATTGAAGCCTCAACTCAGGATCACCTAAGAGTATGAATGATTGGCAAGGACCATAATGCCTGCATGGCAATAAATCATGCTCTCATGATTCATTTGTACCCCTACGGCATGCAAGTACAGTGGTGCCATGCATCTGGAAATATTAAGAATATTTTTGTTCCGTGATAGTTAACTAACCTGATGCTGCATTCGAACCCATAGTTTATTCATTTCAGTAAAATTTTGTAGCACAAACTCTACAGCATCCATGACAGTGTCGGCACCCCTGAGAAAATATATTGGAACACTTAAATACATAATAATGCAGAGAAACCTCAATGTCCAAATTAGATCAACAAAACCAATGTGCAACTATAATTACTGTTTAGATAGACCAAACATTCAGCTAGAAATCATAAGACAACTGTGAAGTCCAAAAAGAACACCATAATATAACATCAGCACTGGGCTTTTGATTATTCAGGCTCATCTGTTGTGGTCTAGGATCATGTACATGGCAACAAAATGCTTCAACACTCTCAATTGATAAAATCATTTTCTATGCTCTAAATTCAAGCTCCATTGTTGCTCATTTAAATACGTAAACCTTATTATGTAATAGGAACCAGATTAAAATGAACATAAATGCCTTTCATGCCTGTCAGTTACAATGTAATTATTGAGATGATAGACATTGGTTTCCAAAGAAAATCATTACATTAATGTAAGACTTCTGGAATAACAAAGAAAAATCATTATATAACCTCTGTCAACTAATGAGTTCAAATTTTACACTCACAATAACCTGGACAATAGTCTGTGCCAAGCTGGGTATCCCAACTTTTTTGCATAATAAAAATGTTTACCATCTTAGTGGTATTGAAATACTGGCAACTACTCTTTCTATTTCGAAATGAGTGCCTTGTTTCTCAAAAAACTTTCCAAAATGAGTCATTTTTTTCCTTTCAATAAAAAAATTGACCATAACATGGCACTGCAATACAAGCAACTACTGTCCCAAAATGAGGTTATGTGTCTAAGAAATTTATGCCAAAATGATTGTCCTCTTACATTTTTAAGAAGTTAGCTACGCATGAACTACCAATAACATTCCTATGATTAGCTAGTTAGAATCCTTTGAGTTAGTTACAACAATTACAAATAGGAGATATGAAAGAATAATCCAACAATAACTCACAAATATTTAATATTGTTCCTAACATGAATACAGACCCTCACAAATATTTAATATTGTCCCAAGATGAAGACTTCTGGTTCCTTTCCCAGCAATTCTTACTCAGTATAAGACCTTTTCTTCTCTTGTGATTTAATACGTCAACTTGAAACTGAAGAAAGCAGTGCATTAAAAAAAATGGAAATTTCACCAACAACTGATCTTAAATTATTTGCTTCTCCCTTTGCTGATCTAATTTTGAAAATATGGTCCCGAGAAGTGATTGATTCCATTGGTCTTAACCAAAAAAAAGCAGAATTAGATAGAAAGGGAAACGAAAGAGGGGTGTTCCAGTAAACCATCCCTAGTCTATACCTTCAACCTCTGCACCGCACCCCACATACATCTATATTTCTGGTTGACTGGAGAGGCAAAACAGTCCATTGACATGGACAAACCGTGCCAAATCTCCATGTTTGAACCTCCTATATGTTTAAGTATGTGAACACCCACTGGACTTGTTGTTACATTAATTTAAAAGCATCAAGCTATGATTAGTAATTTAAAGATTTTCACCAAATTCATAAGACCATTTCCTTTCCCAGAATAAATGTTTCATATCTGTCCTTACACGTTAATAGATAGTTCAAGATATCAAAATGTTGAATCTAAACCAATCAAACTAAAGAAAGCTAGATGAGCAAAGTCTTCTTACCCTTCATACTCAGAACCAATATCAGGTAACTTATCTCTACTGACTTGAGCTAGGTAACTTCTTAGAAATAGCCCGCGTATTGGATGTTGAACACCACGGCACATTTCAACAAGATCTTTAAGAACATCCTTAGCAGGAGCTTCCTTGGATTTGATATAAACAGATCCTACTGTACATAGGAGATACCTGGTAAATCAACAATAAAAACTTCATTTGCATGCCGTAATATTAAGATGCAATTGCATGCAAGCTAACAATGGTCAAACCTTTGCTAGAAATGTGTAAACACAAAGAAAAAGAAGAAGAATCGTATAGCTACTCTAGTCAAAGGATAAACTTTTACTCATTAAAGTTACTTACTATACAAAGGAAAAATGGAGATATGCTTGACCCAATGGCGTGATAATAAAGCATTATAAATAGAATTAAATCAGACAGTAATGTGATATTTCCTGTCATGGGTAAATATTAGATAGATCACAACTAATGAATAAAATTAATTTAGCCCTAAAATGGATACATGGTTACAACTATTGATCCCTTCATCATCTCCAGTGTATGTCTTTCTCTCATTTCTAATTTGAACTTCTTCAGCAAGGATATAACACTATTGTGACAAATTTTGTAGCTCCCTCAGTGTGTGTCAGTGAGTGTGAGAGAAATTGACCTCAGTAGGCATTATAGTAAACAGACAAATTAATTAACTAGTAATTGGTTATAAGATGTTTCACATTCCAGTGTTAATGGTAATTGGTATAGCATGAAGACTGTGAATCAAAGTAAATTCACCAATTTTCAAGCACAAATAAAAATTTAATCAGCTAACTCAAATGAAAAGTTGCCAGTTTTAATCAAATAGCACACCACTAATTCAAATCAAAACTTAATCAAGCTATAACAATTGGCACAAATTATTTGGGTAAAAAAAATGTCTGCTCTGTTTTGACTCACAGTCTGGGCAATATGTTCCCAGCATGCTGAACAAGCTCATACAAATCAACCACCAAAACACCGTGCCTACTCTCGTCTTTGAAAAACATCTCCAGTTTCCTCAATTCATCGAAAGCTCTCATGTCTGCAACACCAAAAGCACAATTCCACGGATCAAATTTAGCCAATAAACTAAATCATGACGAGTCTTGTCAATCCAAGTTTGAGAAGAAGAATTTACAGAGTTCATAGTATTTGTGAGGAGAAAGCTTCGAGGTCTTGAGCTCCGACAGCATCTGCGCGGAGTACTTGAGAGCTTCTCTGAGATTGTCCACGTCCTTTGAAGTTCATAATTGCAGGTAAAATTTAGTAAAAATGGGTTTCAGATTGAGAACTTCATGAGATTTAAGAATGGGGAAACCTACCAGATCTCGATGCATGTAGAAGGCGTTGTGTTGAATGGCGACGATCCCTTCCGCTAGCCATTTTTCTTCCTCCTCAGCTGCTCCGTTCAGTATCATTATCGCCGTCGCCGTCAAGGTTTCAGGCTCGACAAGCTCTGGAATTGAAATTGGGAAAACGGAAGCAATAGAAACAGTGTCAAGCCCAACGGAAGAGTTGGACTTGAGATCTCAGTTGTAGATCACTGGTCGAGGCTAGGGCAAGAGAGAGAGCTCCGGCGTGCTCCATGCTTGCCGCGGTCGCTTTCCGTCCTCCTCCTCTGCCTGTT
>JAYMTH010002604.1:0-12293 GCA_036897465.1 Pelargonium australe
TATATATATATATATATCACATGTTTAAACTGTATATAATTCTTATGTTCATTTTAATAATCACCCACTATCAAAATACATTTTACTCAAACGTTACCCTTCAATATCTATACAATCTCAAAATACGCGTTAAATTTTTTACCAAACAATCGACGTTTGAACATTGACGTTCCGAAACAAGCACAAAATAAGGGTCTATGTTGTATGTTTTAATCAAAGATGTCAATGATAATACCCTAATGTATTTTACATTCTTTCTCATTTTAGCACTCATTGAAGTAGGTGTTAAACATTGGATAATAAAAAATTAATGAGAGTGTTAAGTCATGTGGCACACTTTCTCATCTTAACACTCACAAAAGACTCTAAACATTAAGGATGTGCATGTGATTTTTGAATATTTTTGTAAAGTGATGTGAATTCTCAACTGCTGGATTAATTTTGTATCCAGCAAGATTCACTCAAGAGTGTTTTTTGCAAATCATGCAATTCTCAATTTCATTATGTTTTAGTTTTATTGGTTGTATGTACTTTTGTTTCTTATTTGGAAGCTCATAAAAAATATTTTTGCTAAAAATAAATAAATATAGAAGCATTTTTTAATAACTTTAATTAACATCGAAATAATTAAAATAAGACATGTGCTGATATGGAGAAGTGTTCTGCTGCAATTTGATATTCGTTTGAGTACTTTGATTTGCATGCATGCATGGGATCGGTAGGCATTTCTATACTCTTATTTGTATTGTTCAATAAGCTTATATATAATATATGCATATTGACATGTTGACTCTTAGTACTTCAAGTAATTAATTAATCCAAATACTAAATATTTGCAGAATCTGCATGACAATGATATGTTATCTAATTAATATCATAACATTCAATTACTAATTTAAAATAAAATACAAACATAATGCATGATCTCATAAGCAATGAAAACAAGAACGATATTATCATTGCCGCAAAGACACTACATATCCAAACTCGAACTCGAGACTTTAGGTTAACAAACACGTCAGCCAATTAACGCGTTTGGTGGTTGGTTATGGTCTACATAGTTAACCACTACTTTATAATTAACTAATTACTCAAAAGAGCTCGCTAGACAGAAAAAGAAGCTGTGTTTTTAATATAATCTTCAAGCGGCCGGAGCAAAATCATAACCACCATCGTCGTCGTCGTCGCTGTCGCCTTCCCGGTTGGTCTCCACTGTCGTTTTAGGGTTGTAAGAAAACACAAGCTCATGACCACCATGAACAGAGAGCCGTTGTGCGATTGCATGCACGTCGACAAGATTTAGTGACACGTGGGACATTTTGTCTGCAGTTTTGAGTGGCTTCGCTTTGGTTAACGTTGGTGTTTTGTGTAGTGGTAGTTGAGGAGTGAGCTTAGGAAACAGAGTGGAGAGATGGGTATTATATAGGGAAGAGAAAAGATCGAAAGTGGTGTGCATGGTTGAGCCAGCCCGTGGACATGCGTGTCGTGGTGAGTGTTGAGTGTGTTGAGCTCGTGACCGGCCATGGCCTCCATGGAGGCTACATGGCATAGCATTTTAGGCCATTGTGGACAAGAATTTTTTCTGATATTGCTGTACAAGATTTATTCGCCGACAAAAAGCGAGCTACGTTTGATATTTTTTATTTCTTTAGTTTATGTAGTGTGTGTAAATTGATGTATAATATCATCATGAATCGATAGGTGAATATATATGAGATGATCAGGATATGGCAGCATCATGGTGCCATTTTTTTCTTCTTCTTCTTGTTTTATGTGTATCAACAAGCTCAATATATGTTCACATGGTGTTGGTATATATGCTATTCTGATATTTACAATAGATATTCTATATTTTTTGTCCGAGAAGATGTGACTAAAATAGTGAGACATAACATTACAAAACAGTGATCAGTTATAGGGAACGATACGTAGCTGTAAGACTTGTAGCTAGCTTGTGATGAAATTTCTGTACCTATTCCGTAGCTAGACAGCTACGGACAACACTCCGTAGCTAATTTCGTAGTTGATCAATGTTTTTCTTGTAGTGACAGTGCATAAACAATATAAGCGATTTGTAGATTATTTTGTCCACGAGTTGTTGCTAATGTCAATTTTACAACTCTAATCATGTAGTATTATATAGTACAATATTTGTTAGGTAACTTTTGAGAAACGAAATGATACAAAATGAAATAAAAGGAAATGTAAGAAAATAGATTCATATGTGTGGCAAATTTAACTACCGCTTGTTTGGCTATAAATATACGAAAGAGGTATAAATTCATGCGAAGTGTTCATTTTTTTTTTGAGGTAAATAATAAATTGTTATTCAAATCAAAGAAAAGTTACAAGCAGAAGTAACCTCTAAAAATCAGACAAAGGTCTAGAAATCCGACTAAACGTCGATCCCCTACACCGCTGGTTCATTTGAATCTATATATTTGCAAACGTTCTAAATTTTCCTATCATATTCTCATAATTTTGGTGGCGAATCAAATATGTAACCTATATAACAAAACACAATATTGACGGAAGTCTTAATTCTTAAATGTGTTTTTAAAACATCGTTTTAAGGTGTAAGGATAAACTTTAACTCGAAATTAATGTGATATGTTTATATTATTATATTCGTTGTTTACATTAATATGCATGTAAAAGATAGTAATGAGTCTACTAGTAGTTTTTGGACCTTTAAATTCAGATTATCTGAGAAAATTTAATTTTGATCGTGTGGTTTGATTATGACCAATCATTTTGGCTTCCCAAGGCTCCTATTTTTTCCACTGTACACTCTAAATCCTAACAACCACACAGCTTCCTGGTGCTACCATTTACCATGGCCAAAGGAGCACTTCTTTCCAACCCCATCTGCCACCCAATCCCCGCCGTATGCGGCAGTTTCCGGCGACTGACCACCACCAAACCCACCGTACTCTCTATTCCCACCCTTAACAGCTTCAAAGGCACAAACTTGGTGGTCAAAACCGATCAAAGCTCCAAATGGGCAGTCAGGCTGAGCCCTGTGGACCAAGCTCCGGCGACATCGACGGTGGACGTGAAGCGGCTAGTGGATTTCTTGTACGAGGACCTTCCGCATCTGTTCGACGATCAAGGGATTGATCGGACGGCGTACGACGAGCGCGTGAAGTTCCGGGACCCCATTACGAAGCACGATACCATTAGTGGGTATCTCTTCAACATTGCACTCTTGAAGAATCTCTTCGTTCCTGACTTTCAGCTCCACTGGGTCAAGCAGGTACTAATTAACAACTCAACCTCTCAAGCTTTGTTTCTTAATTATTTGTTTAATCAATATATACAATGTTCCTAATTGTAAAAGGGAAAAGAAAATTTCACTGTTGTTGTTACTAATATATCTTTAATGAATTGAATTATAGTTTTTCATATTTAGTTCAACTATGAGTAATTAAGTTACTCATTATTAGTTAAATAGAATGTAACAGCATTTTACATGTTAATGGATAAAATTAGTAAGAAAAATGGAGAATTTGTAGGAATGGAAACAAAGAACATGAAATAAATACGCAATTGCTGTATAATGTGTTAGAATTGGTCTGAAATAACTGTAGAATTATCTCATTCCCTTTATCCGTTCAATCTGTTAAGCTCGTAACGACCAAATCATTCAAAATTGTCTTTTGCACCTCACACTAACCGCTCAATCTCATGAGCGTCTGTTCTAGTCTTGATTGATACTTACATATGAACTTCTATTTGTATGTATTCTACTAGCTCATTGTATAATATTGCTTACGATAGATAGCTTACTTGCCTTATTTTAGATCATTGCATATGATAGTTTGCATACCTTATAGTAGAATACTACTTACAGCAGTTTATAGATTTTTCATGTTTGGGGTCATTTTGTAATTATAAGATAATGTTTATGTCAAAACTAAAAACTTGATGAGACGGCGCTCACACTATAAACTCCCTTTTTTTATTCAACTTTTATAGTATGTATAGATTAACACAATGATATCTTGCAAATTGGTGCCTTCTTATGAGGCTACGTGCTTTCTAATTGTTTAGTTGAACTTGTGGGAAACGAGGGTGTATCGGGGCAGAGTTAAATGTGCTTTTGGAGTGACTGCCAATATAGATTATGGCTTCATGCACAAGATGCATTCAATGTGTATTGGTCTCAAGCAGACCAATTATGTTGTGAGAAAGGTCAGGTGAAATATGTAATGAATAAGAGAAACCCTCCTCCTTGGAAGATTGAGAAACTTGTAGCATTTGGATGTTAATGTATGGATGCTTTTAGTTCCAGGTACTTCTAATAAATAATGAGTTAGGCATTCGGTGACCAATAAGTTCCTCTCCCTTAGCATAGGACTTGTATACTTATTCAAGATGCTAGAAGATTGAGCACTACTTGATGTTAATACTCCACCAATAGAGTAGTGTTGCATTTTTAACTTGCAAATGAAAGTTTTGCTTTGAACTTTTAACCTTCATCTCTTCTTTAGGAAAATGCATGGATATCATTTAGGTGTTTCTTCTACGATTGATTGATTTGCAGTAGACAGGACCTTATGAAATTACTACTAGGTGGACTATGGTAATGAAATTCATGCTTCTGCCGTGGAAACCAGAACTGATCTTCACAGGAACCTCTGTTATGGGCATCAACCCAGAAACTGGGAAGTTTTGCAGCCACGTGGTAATCACCAATCTTACATTGTGAATAGTCAGCAAGCAGGGTTTATCATAGACACTAACTATTTATGTATTTTGAGTTTTTAGGACTTTTGGGATTCTATAAAGACAAATGATTATTTCTCTCTGGAAGGTTTATGGGATGTATTTAAGCAGGTACTGGCTCCTTATTTGGTTACAATGGCATTATAGTTTGTCATATTTGTGCATCTGCAATTCATTTGCCCTTCTTATTTGTAGATTGTATCTCTCTGCAGCTGCGGATTTATAAAACTCCTGACTTGGAATCACCCAAGTATCAGATACTGAAAAGGACTGCAGATTATGAGGTGCACTCTTAGATTCCTGTTTTTCTGCCAATTTATTGATATAACTTACTGCAAATTCATTTAGTTTTTTTACCTGTATTTATTCTTTTATTTTTTTTGGTATATTCGAGGTACAAATTCACTAGTCTAATAATTGGTGCCATCTCCAATAATTAGTGCAAAAAAAAAAAAAAAAAAAAAAAACTAATTATTTGACCAAAACACCAGTCATCTTGCTATCCTTAAGATGCTTTCATTTGCTGAGGACAACTGATACACATAGGAGAATATGGTGATTTCACACCTTTTATTCCTGATGTATCGGTGTGGGCTAGTTTTTCATGATATTTTCAATTCCTTTCCCTTCGCATAAGTTATGCTCTCTTTAATGTTGTTATTGTGATATACTAGGTACTACTCTGTGTACCGGTATTTTCCTAAACATTCTCAAGTTAGTGTAGAAACGGAATATTGATGAATTTCTAGTGATTATTACAGGCCTGACTAGTCTTCAAATGAAACTACAGGTGAGAATGTATGCCCCTTTCATCGTTGTAGAAACGAATGGAGAAAAGATGTCTGGATCAAAGGGCTTCAATGATGTTGCTGGGTGAGTAGTGATTACTTCTTTTCCTCGGATGTATCAATAGTTAATTCAAGTCTATATCTGTAGGTATATTTTTGGGAAGAATTCTACTTCAGAGAAGATACCAATGACGACTCCTGTCTTCACACAATCTTCTGATGCTGAAGTGTCCCAAGTTTCTGTACAAATAGTTCTCCCATTGGAGAAAGATATGAACAGGTGAGGCTCATCAGTATATATGTTCTGGTTATAAAATATTGAATTTGAAGTTGAAGCTATCAAAATGAATCTCCAAACTTCCTCGGAGACCTAAAAGTAGCTGGTAAATACTGAAGATAAAGCAAATAAAAAGTGAATCTCAACTTCCATTTCATTATACAAGCTAAAAAAGTTTTATCTTTGATCAGTTTACCAGAACCTAGTCAAGAAGCAGTTAGCTTGAGAAAGGTGGAAGGGGGTATTGCTGCAGTTGTGAAGTTCAGTGGAAAATCTACCGAAGATATTGTTCGGGAGAAAGAGAAGGCATTGCGCTCAAGTCTTATTAAAGATGGTCTCAAACCTAAGATGGGTTATCTGTTTGCTCGCTACAATGATCCAGGCAGAACATGGAGCTTTATGCTGGTATGATATCATAATACCTTACTTCCTCCGTTTCTCTACATCATTTACTATTCCCGGATCCTAATGACTAGCTAATTTACCATCTTGATGACTAGCTAATTTCTCGTCTTTCTTTGGTTGCATTGAAGAGGAATGAAGTGCTGCTATGGCTGGAGGATTTCACAATGGATTAAGCGCGCCCATCCTTCCTTGACACCTCTCCCGGTTGGTCGTTCTTTCCATCCCCTGAAGTTGCCTTGAGAGATTCATTATTTGGGCAAAACTGTATAATGAAGAGCAGCAACATATGCATATACCTCAATAGCTAGAATCTTAGATCATGGATGAAAAAAGAGTGGAACACTTGCAATCATAGTGAAATATGAGAAGCTTCCATTGTTTCAACTTGTTAGCTATGTGCATTTGCCAAGACCAAGAACCACAAACATGCTGCATTGGAATATAGGTTGCAATGAAAATCCATGTGTGTCTGTGACCCAGAATAAATGGATAACATAACAGTGAAGCTTTATAATTAAGTTTGGTTTCTCTTTGGAACTGAGTGACTACTAATCAAATTCACAAGCACGGGCTGGAACAAGGTGGACCAGTTCAGCTCTGATCTTTTTAAATATGATGTGTGTTTCGGCATGTTTTGAATCTTGAATTTGACTACAAATTTTTTTAAGCAAAAAGGCCAAACTCTTGACCACTCTTATTTGGATTACTTGCGCGTGAATCTTGCCGACTGAGACTGTATTTGGAGCATTGCAGTGTGTTATATGATTTTATCCTCCTTTGGTTTCCTTTTCTCCCACGGAACGAATCAACACATTCTTCATAATAGAACCGACATGTTTGATATGTTATTATTACGACTAATATACAATTACACTTCGAAATGTGTATGTCGCAACACAACTAATTAATCATGTGCGCGTGTTTTGGAGGTCCAACCCAAACACGTCATTATTACTAAACGTGTGAGAGTTCTGCAGCGCAGACAACACGATTACAGAACGTGTGAGTTTGAACAAACAAATTTCATGCCAACTCTACTAGTGCACCATTTGAAATTCATATAATTTTGTGGTGTTGGTGTGGTTTGTCTGCTTGATAAGACTTGATTATCTTCGTACAATGCCAAATCATCATTTAAGCTTATTTAACAACCACACACCTAGCTTCCTGCTACTACTGATCCCATTGATCATGGCCAAAGGAGCACTTCTCTCCACCCACCCAATCCCCGCCGTCTGCGGCAGTTTCCGGCTACCGACCACCGCCACCAAACCCACCGTACTCTCCTTCCCCACTCCCAACTTAGGCGCAAACTTGGTGGTCAAAACCAGCCAAAGCACCAAACCCCCGGCGGCGACATCGCCGCCGGTGGACGTGAAACGACTGGTGGAGTTGTACGAGGACCTTCCGCATTTGTTTGATGATCAGGGGATTGATCGGACGGCGTACGATGAGCGCGTGAAGTACCGAGACCCCATTACAAAGCACGATACGACCAGTGGGTATCTCTTCAACATTGCTCTCTTGAAGCATCTCTTCAGTCCTGAGTTTGAGCTCCACTGGGTCAAGCAGGTACTGATTTACGACTCAACCGCTACCAAAAGTTTCAGTCTTTGCTTCTTGGAATAATATTACAATGGTGATTTGTATGTCAACTTTCATTTTCAAGCGCTACTTCCACTCACGATGTCACGCAGCCTGTGTTGCCAACCACGTCACTATCTTTGAATATTTTCAACCTAATTTAGCACATATCATTATCTCCACGTTATTGACCAATGACTAACATGTTGAACTGACAAGAAAATATAAGACAATCACCTACGACAATCATTAATTATTTATGTTCTGTTTGATTGTCTGAATTAGATAACAACAATAAAATTATATATGGCGGATGAAAAATAAAATGGAGAAGCAGTTTTTCGTTTCAATGTTGGCGTCACTGTATATAGAGCAGTAGATCATGGTATTTTGTCACGTTAGTATGTAATAAAATTATTATTTAATTATTTTAAATGAAACATCAACACTTGGAGGAGTTAACTCAAACCAACAACGTGCATGTGATCATCTGTATAAAAAATCATAATCTAGCTTATTCAAAGTATATGTGATAGTTAAAACGGTGACTATTTGTAGTTCAAATATCATTTTTGACCTTCAATGCAAATATAATTTGAAATATAAGTTTGAGTTTTTAGTTGTAGCAGCAAAACAGCTACCAAGAAATCAAATCATTATAACATGTTGGGTCTTTTACTGCGATTTTTAACTACGAAATTAAACTGCAATTAAGCTTGAACTTTTTGCTGGGATTTGGTTACGGTTATTCACCGCAACTAAAGATCAGTGACCACACACAATAAGTTGTATCTTCTAGTCCATTTGGCCTAATAATTATTAAGCAGAACAAAAGCTCTAATGAGAATCTCAATTTTTCCAATAACCTAAATTGAGGACAGCGCTCGATCTCACTCTAATGCATTACAAAAATTGAGAAATGATTTCTTCAACAAAATAAAATAAAATTGCAAAATGATGCTCGATCTCACTAGTGTTGGAAACATAACACCCCAAAAAATGTACCATTAAGTCTTATTTGAGTACACTAATGAGATTGCATAAGTCATTACCCATCCATTAAAAATGTTTAACGTCACAAATTTACATTTTGTTTGCTTTAGTTTTGCACCGATGAAGAAGTAGAATTAAGTATTTAGAGGAAGAGTCTATTTTCTTTCAAATCTCGTAAGTTGTAACAATGACTCATTAAAATATTAGTATATTTCCAAGTATCTCATCGTTATAAAAATGCATTTCGTTTTTGCATCTTTATATAATTGATTGATTCGCTATAAACAGGACCATATGAAATTACTACAATGTGGACTATGGTAATGAAGTTCATGCTCCTTCCATGGAAACCAGAACTCATCTACACAGGAACCTCTGTTATGGGCATCAACCCAGAAACTGGCAAGTTTTGCAGCCACATTGTAATCACCAATCACCAATCTTACATTGTGAATATATAGTCAGAAACCATAGTTAATTTATCAAAAAACACTAACTATTTATATATTTAGGACTTTTGGGACTCTATCAAGAAAAATGGTTCTTCTTCTCTGGAAGTTGTGTGGGACATGTTTAAGCAGGTACTGGCTCAGTGGCATATTAGATTCTCATATTTGTGCATCTGCAGTTTTATTTCCCTTACTGATTTGTAGATTTTTACTCTCTGCAGCTGTGGATTTATAAAACTCCAGACTTGGAATCACCCAAATATCAGATACTGAAAAGAACTGCAGATTATGAGGTGCCCAATTATTGATATGATTTACTGCAAAACCATTCACTTTCTTGGTTTCCATAAGTAGCTACTCAATTAAATGCTTTAGTTTACATGATATTGTTCTTGTGATCTACTAGGGACTATTCTGTGTATCAGTACTTTCTGATCACATTTTCAAGTTTGTGTAGAATTGGAGTTTCGATGAACTACGAGCCTGACTAGTCTTGAAATGAAATTACAGGTTAGAAAGTACGAGCCATTCATAGTTGTGGAAACGAATGAAGAAAATATGACTGGATCGAAGGGCTTCAACGATGTTGCTGGGTGAGTAGTTGGAAGCCAATTTAGTTGTCTGCTACGTATATTTTTTCTTTCAGCAAGCGTAACAATCGATGCTTGAACCTGACCTCAAGAGAAGCAAGCGTCATATATATGTAGTAGTTGATTTTGTAAGTGTAGGTATATTTTTGGGAAGAACTCTACGGCGGAGAAGGTACAAATGACCACTCCTGTCTTCACTCAATCTTCTGATGCTGAAATGTCCCAAGTTTCCATCCAAATAGTTCTCCCATTGGAGAAAGATATGAACAGGTGAGGCTCATCAATGTGTGATATGGTCATTATATATTGAAATTGAACTTGAAAGGTATCAAAATGAATCTCCTAACTTCTGTAAAGCTAAAAAAAGGTTTATTTTTGAGTTTTTGACCAGTTTACCATAACCTAGTCAAGAAGCAGTTGGCTTGAGAAATGTGGAAGAGGGTATTGCTGCGGTTGTGAAGTTTAGGGGAAAATGTACTGAAGATATTGTTCGAGAGAAAGAGAAGGCATTGCGTTCGAGTCTTGTTAAGGACGGTCTCAAACCTAAGACGGGTCATTTGTTTGCTCGCTACGATGATCTCGACAGAACATGGAGCTTTATGCTGGTATGAAATGATCATAATCCCATGAATCATTTATTATTCTCTTATAAACTTGCTTCACATATCATAACATTAAGCAAAATATATTCTGACCAACACACGTTGGAGCAAGCGGTATAAAGGCACTTGTATCCCTCTCTTAGGCTCGAGCCTCACATCAAATATTGGTATCAATATTCTGGTAGTTTCAGAATGAATTGATGTCACACTTGCGTCAACTGTGATGTTAATGATAACGTATATGTTAATTCCGCACATGGTACAAACTTTATTATATGTATGATTTCACCATCCTGATGACTATAGCTAATTTCTCGTTTTTTCTTTGGTTGCATTGAAGAGGAACGGAGTGCTAATATGGCTGGAGGATTTCACAGTGGACTAAGCGCGCCCATCCATCCTTGACACCTCTCTGTATTCTGAAGAGTCTTCAAATTTGTGCTCTTCATGTTGCTCGTTCTTTCCATCCCCTGAAGTTGCCTAGATAGATTAATTGTTTGGCCAAAATGTATAATGAAGAACAGCAACCTATGCATATATACCTCAATATCTAGAAAAAGAGTGCAAATTTCTTGCACTTGCAGTGAAATATAAGAAGCTTCCATTGTTTCAACTTTCTAGCTATGTACACTTGACAAGACCAAGAACCCATATTTTGTTGCAAGATAATCCATGTTATGTGACCAAGAATCAATATATATATATATATATGAGAAAAAAACTCATATATTAAGTGATGTCACATTAATATTTTACATATGTACCCGTCCCGACGCGTCCTGCTCGGATCTGTTTTGATTATCTCTTGGTTTCTGATACTCTCCCTATGTATATACATATATAGAGAGAGAGGGGAAGAGAGAGAGCATGTGACGTGGGCTTTGGCAGCCACGTGAACAGCACTGCAATAACGTATGCTTTGTCTGGTTTCTATTTGGAACTGACTAATCACATTCACAAACACAGCCTGGAAACAAGGTGGACCAGTTCTGTTCTCTTCAATTTTTTTAATTTTTTAATTTTTTAATTTGCTTGCTTTGTCATTTTCCTTTTTCACAAAACTGGAATTATATTATTTTTTTTATAAATATGTGTGGTCAAATTTTGTTTCTTTTTCCATTATAATTCAGTTTTCTACTTCCTTCTGTTCTTGTACAAACATTTAATTTGAACTTTAATTCCCTTCTAGAAAGGTAGTTTATGAGACTTTTCCATCTATTAAATAAATCAATAAATATATAAAAAGCAGTTTTGGTATTAGGATTAAATACTCCATTAATCTTGTTAATTACTCATCTTAGAGTATCCCAAAAACAATGTGCTCCAATAAGAGCACTAATTCTGTAGGTCATCTTAGGGTGTCCCAATAATGTGCTCCAATAAAAAGCACTTTAATATCAAGTTTCTTCTTAAACTTACTCAAACCGAATATACGATCCATACGTATTTTTTGGTCGCTAGATTCCGCAGAAAAATTAAACGAGAAAATTAAACATAAAATTGTGTGTGTTTTTGTGTAATATGTTAGAATGACATGAAAATAATATTATTTATAGATTACAATAGGGATAGCCTATTTCCACACCATATTTTGCTGCTTCCACAGATTTGATTTTATTTGCTTTGAAAAATACAAAATTGTCTTTTGTTATTTTTTTTCCTTTCTCAATAGTATCACACAAGAAACAGAGTATGTATTATCACATATCAACATCATCACTATGTATGGTTGCCAAAAACCAAACTTAAATTTTAGGGGAAATTACAGTAAACCCCCCCCAACTATTGACTTAAAACACTTAGTACCGGTAAACTATTGCACTTTACATCTAGCACCAGTAAACTATACACTTAACGGAACCCGCTAATTTTTTGGA
>JAYMTH010002605.1:0-12291 GCA_036897465.1 Pelargonium australe
GACGTTGCACAAACCAAAACTTTTTTTTTCTTTTTTTTCAGTTTTGTATATTAGTTAACATAGTCCTGTTAATTAGATACGCCAAATTTTTATATTTATCGTCTAGGGTTGTTTTGTTCCAAGTATGCTGAGCAGCGTCATTTCAAACATATTGATTTTATCTTGTAAAATATATTGTTTGTGTCATGTCGACACAACCCATTTACTATATATGTGTCGTGTTATGCGGACATATCGTGTCGTGTTTATATCCATCGTTTCAACATGATTTCCACATGAATCGTGTTTGTGTTGTCTCATATAAAAACACGACTAGTCTTCAACACAATACGAACATAACCCGAACGAACAGATTATCTTAAACCCGATCTAGATCCTGAATTGTTAGCTCAAAGTGAACCATCTCTCCTCCATCTCTCCATGCAAGTGTTGTCAGTTCCATGAATTCAATAATGATGAAATGTGAAGGAGAGGACCACAACCACAAGCCTTTGTTACACTTTTTTTGGGTGCACATTTTCATTGATTTGATGGTTGGTCTTTTGTACTACCATATATGGCATTTGGGAGTTGGGAACATTCATGTTTTGCTACCCAAATGGTAGTGATTGAAACCCAAATTTTACAGCAATTAATGGAGATAGTAGTGAGACCCAAATGGTCATGGAAAATAGTTATTTTGTATCCCTTTAATTTGTTACACTCAAATAATAGAAAGACACGTGGGAGAAAATAATGAACTAAATTATTGTTGGGAGTGTATTTGGAAATTTGGCGAAAAGTCACGAAAGAGTAGTTTGTCGCAGCAAGAATCGAATAAGCTTTGTTGAAGGATAGCGATCCATCAAACAGATCAAATGATTAACTGGTTAAGTTGAGTTGACTAAGTACGACTCATGAGCGTAGAATTGAGTAATAACCGAACATGCTCAAAGGCCCCAACGCCCATTAAATTTTGTACAATCTTTCTAGACCTCAAGAAAGATTACCAAGAACACTAGAGTGATTTACAACTCATTCCAACATAAAATGAAAATACTCAACCGAAAGTATCAAAATTTAACCGTCACAACTACTAACACGATATCACAGCAAGTTCTAGCAAAATATTAACCACAACAACATGTTTCATCATTTATCGTCTTAAAACTCAAACTCTGAAAAAACAATTGTATAGCGGGCCAAATCGAGATATTGGGCCTGCTCCAAAGGCCCATTATTCACATTGGGCTTTGTATCCGGCCCATCTCGAGTATCAACGTCCAAGTAGCCGCCTAAGCGCATTACGCATTCCCGCGTACGTTAGAACTAGCGGCGTCGCGGCCTCACTCGGTCTCCGTCTCCGCCTCCTTCACAGTCACCAGTGAATCTGCGATCCAATCGGTGAAGATCAGAGCTCGAACCGACGTCGCAGCCAAGAAAATGGAGAACAAAGCGAGATTCAAAATCGCGGTTTGTGTAGCTTCTTTCGCGGCACTGACCGTCTTCTTCGCTGCGCAATACCGCCGGCGCCGGAGGCAGAAAAGCCCTCCGTGTCCGTGTTATTTACACTCCGACCAGAAGCCTCAGCACTCCTTCAAGCGCGTCTTAGCAGACAACTCGTACTCTCCGTTCAAGCATTCGAAGCTCAACGGTACAGTTTGTTCGTTCATTTTTTTTTTTTCCTTCAAATTTATTTGCTTGTAATAGACCTCGTTTTCAGTTTGTTTGCCGAGAAAGTACAGGAAAATCGACGAGAAAACGATAGGTGTTATGTTTTTTTTTGCTTGTAGTAAAATAATGAGGCTCTGTAGCTTAGAAACTGGTTAATTTGTGATCCTTGTTGCAGAGGATTCTTCCAAATCGCATCCGTACGAAACGGAGATCTCGGCTCTGATAGAGAACACGAGATTCGAGTTCGAATTCGTGACAGATGAGGTTGATTTGGCGATGAGAGATGAGTATGTTTGGGTTGAGACAGAGGTTCAGTTGAAGGAGCTGGTGGATGTTTTGAGTAAGGAGAAGGTGTTTGGTGTTGATACTGAACAGCATAGCTTAAGGTCCTTCCTAGGGTTTACATGTTTGATACAGGTTGGTATTGGTATTGGTACTGAATGTTGCGTTTTGTTGAGTGTGTTGATTCTGATGCATTGGTTTTGGTATTTGTTTCGAATTTGATCTAGTGCTGTGTGTTGTGTTGTCTCTGATGCATTGTTGTGGTCTCTGTTTCGAATTTGAGCTAGTGCTGTGTGTTGTCTCTGATGAATTGTTGTGGTCTCTATTTCAAATTTGAGCTTGTGCTGTGTGT
Organism: Pelargonium australe; assembly: GCA_036897465.1. NCBI lineage: Eukaryota > Viridiplantae > Streptophyta > Magnoliopsida > Geraniales > Geraniaceae > Pelargonium > Pelargonium australe. Next base: position 2,288 of record JAYMTH010002605.1, read on the forward strand.
TGTTTCTGGTGTTATCAGTTTTGGTCTTTGTTTTGAATATGAGCTTGTGCTGTGTATTGTTTTGATGTATCGATTTTGGTCTTTGTTTCAAATTTAAGCTTGTGCTGTGTGTTGTTTCTGATGCATCGGTTTTGGTCTTCGTTTCGAATTTGAGCAGATTTCTACGAAGAAGGAAGATTATTTGGTGGACACGATCGCGCTTCATGATGTAATGGGTATTCTTCAACCTGTTTTTGCTGATCCAAGTATATGTAAGGTACTTATTCGTGATGTTACATTTTGTTAGTATTTGAATGAAAGAGAGACGAATGTGTGATCTTTAGCGTTAAGTTACAAGTGTTGTGATTATTTTTGTTCTAATGGGAGTTTTTGTTGTTTAGGTATTTCATGGGGCTGATAATGATATTATATGGCTACAGAGAGACTTCCATATATATGTTGTTAATTTATTTGATACTGCAAAGGTAAGGTTATTGGATTCTTGTTCCACCTTTGCCGTGGATATCGTGAATAATTGATAATATCTCGTTGTTTTGTGTTTGTTTACCGATACATCATTAGAACATTCAACAATTGTTTGGCAATCGTTTTTCTGAATTAATGTCAACATTACAGGCCTGTGATGTCCTTTCAAAACCACAGAAGTCACTAGCATACTTGCTTCAAACATACTGCGATGTAGCCACAAACAAATTGTTGCAGGTTTGGATTTAAAAACATGTTTTTCATTATGTTGGTTGGTTTTAGGAGTTAAGTTGTGTATCATGTTAGCGGAATTGCCCATGCTTTTGGATTGAGAAAGATTTAGATGTGATACTGTAACATCCATCAACTGTTAAGCTTGTTACGGGCATAATTTACTTGGGCATTGATGATCTGCGTAGATACATGTTGGGTAGAATATACTATATTGCCACTTATTTATTCTCAACTTGCATTGTAGCGTGAGGACTGGAGGCAACGCCCACTATTGGAAGAAATGGTGGAGTATGCTCGGACAGATGCACATTATCTACTATTTATTGCAAACTGTTTAATAGCTGAGCTCAAACAACATGACAATGGTATGTTTTTATTCAAGTTGTGCATTAAACAGGGTTCTTATCTTGTTAATATTGGAATGAAGATAGCTGAATGAAAAAAATCTCATACCATTAACAGTGTATAAGTATTTAAGTAACAATTTCCCCAACACACACACACACACAAAATAATATCATAGCAGCAGATTTCTAAATATATTACTGTCTCAGAAAACTCATCTAGTCCTGATGACGAATTCAATTTTGTTCTCGAGGCTAGTCGGCGTTCAAACATGATCTGTATGCAACTTTACACGAAAGAGATTGAAGCTCCTCCAGGAGTGTCTGCTGCTTCGTCAATATTATCCCGTCATGCAAATGGTCAAGGAGGCAATTCTTCAGCTTCTTCTCAAACTCAGGTTTTCTGATTCATTCCTTATTATTGTAACTTTAGGTCAATAGCAGGAAACTCTGCATTCTAACGCCGTCTATCATCTCTTAAATCCAGTTTCAGGATCTTGTGAGGCGGTTGTGTGCATGGAGAGATGTAATGGTTAGTAACAGTTCCTTCAAATTTAGCTATGAGTTTAAATTACTTTATTACTATTTAAAAAATGCAGAGAATGCCAAATATATATTTTTATCTCAGAACCTCATATGCTTTAACTATTTAGCAATCTCTTTCCTTAAAGTTATACTACTGAAAACTAATTCTTACCTCTTAGTTTGGGCAAACAAAGATACTAACATGTATTAGAAGTTATCATCCTTTCCTTCCAGTAAATTCTTACCGTGAAAGATATCCCGAACTCCGTAGCCTCAGTATATATAGCTAATTAATATTATCAGAAAATGGTGCATTTAGGGCTTTCTTTGATTTATGGTGTTGAAAGAATCTAGCATCGATAAAGAATGCTTGTCAAAGTTGTACCCTGACTTAATGCCATGCCTCTATTTAAGAAAGTAGGAAATGCAGGCTTGGGCAGTCTCATTTTAAGTCAGGTCAGGTCCAATACATGTGTAGTTTTCTTACACCATCAGCTTTGAAATGTACTTCAATTGCTCTATATTTGATATATACGAAGTCGTTGACATTGAAATCTCACTCTGTATGCGCAATTATGTTTAAGCAATATTTTGAAAAGTTAAGATATTTATGACTAGGATTATTTGACATCAGGGTAGCCGGTTCTAGTCACCTCCAGCATGGAACTGGACCGAGTAACCAGGCAGGCAGCTGTCTGGTCCTCTGCACCTTCTCTCTGGTCTCCATCCCCAGCTCTGGGTTATCTTCTTTACTTAGCTAAATAAACTACACTTTATACTATGATCTTAGATCTTTTCCCAACAAAACAGCCATCTATGTCTAATCAAATTTTAGTGCTTTAACTGTTTCATTTGCCGTTCTCTTATTCGTTATCACGGAGAGGATGCTCGGGAACTGCACTACAGTTATTTAAACTTACTCTGGTATGTGCCCTATTTCCAGGCTCGACTGCATGATGAGAGTTTGAGATATGTGTTATCAGATCAAGCGATTATTGCTCTTGCAGAGAAAGTTCCCACTGCAACCACAGAAATATGTAGCGTCATTGCTGAAGCTGATCTAAATGTGGATTCTTTGAGTTCAAATTTTCTCTCATCTCCATCTCCTGTTGTTTGCAGTCATTTGGATGATTTCTATTATCTCTGGCAGGATGAGATACACAACCCGGATGATATTTTGCCAGTCATCCTTCAAAAGCACTTAGCTGGAAATGGGGGTTGCCCGTTGTCCATGTTTAATTACGCTTTATTGGTAAACTGTAACCAGAAGCTTACAAATAAAGTAGTTCCTAAACAAAATGGGTATAAACATCGGAAGCAAGTTGCTCGGAAGTCTTCTCGCGAGATGTTTGTTCAAAAATTCTCTTGCAAATCTCCAGTTTATCATAACTGTAGAATCTATGCAGATGATGGAAGGTTGCTATGTTACTGTGATCGGCGAAAGCTGGAATGGTTAGTTAGATTTGTCAACTTATTATCTCTACTCAATCTACAATGTGTTGTGCACTTGCATCTGATGTGAATTGTGATCGTCATTGCTATCTTGCAGGTATCTTCGTCGTGATCTAGCGAAACTTGTTGATGAAGACCCGCCAGCCATAATGCTCCTTTTCGAACCAAAAGGCCGCCCTGAAGATGAAGATAATGACTTCTACATCCAAAGTAAGAAAAACATTTGTGTCGGATGTGGAGAAGAGAATCACTACTTGCGTTACCGGGTAATTCCCTCGTGCTACAGAGTGCACTTCCCTGAGCATTTGAAAAGTCACCGTTCTCACGATATCGTCCTACTTTGCGTCGACTGTCATGAGATCGCTCATGCGGCAGCCGAGAAGTATAAGAAAAAAATTGCTAAAGAATTTGGAATTCCATTGTTCATTCGTAAAGTAGTGGATTCAGGGCATCCCCAAGGGTCGTCTGACTCAAAAAAGTTAGAGGAGGCAGGTGTATCTCCTCTACAATTGCGAATAGCTGCGATGGCTCTTTTGCGCCACGGGCCGAGAATGCCATCCAAACGCCGGGAAGAACTGACTCAGGTACAAGCATACTTTTTGTTGTTGCCAATTTGAGTGTTATACTTATATTGACTTGTTTGGTTATGCTTCACTTTTTCTTCCTGTAATTAATATAATGGATGATCAGACTAATAGATTTGATGGTATTTCTGAGTAACCGGGATCTAATTCTATATTGTATTTCCACAGACACTTATATTTAACACCTTGCATTTCAATATTTTCAAGTGTGTTCTTTTGGAAGAATATGGTCGTGATTCAATTTTCTTTTGTAGACCGTAATGAGATACTATGGAGGAAGGGAGATAACCGAGGAAGATTTAGAACGAGCTTTGCTAGTTGGCATGAGTCCTCACGAGAGAAGGAGACTTGAGAAGAAGAAAGGTTTGTCTTTAAAACATTCTACTAGGAGCAAAAAAGTGCTGGAAACTAATTCAGGTAACACGGTCGAAAATTGCAATCCAGATACCCCAAAAGTTGAATATTTGGACGATTCACATTCACTGCTTCTTCTTTGGCAGGACCATTTGACAAAAGTGAAGATGGAGAATCTTTTGCAGTAACAGAGAACGGTGAGAGCATACCCTCATTGTGTTCTGAGTTAGAGACCACTGCTATTCAAGATAATACGAAACATGCCTGTAATGGAAGTGCTGATGATAATTGTGGGAGCGAAAATCCACCAAACGGATCGGTTGACTTACCCTACAGATACGACGGAGAAGCTGCACCTAAACATAATTCAAAATTATCATTATTAGGGCACGGCCCTCATGGAAAACTTGTTGTGGATCATCTTCTTAGTGAATATGGGGACGATGGTGTCAGTCAATTTTGTCAAAGGTGGAGACAAGTTTTTGTTGAAGCCGTCCATCCTCGGTTCTTACCTGCTGGCTGGGACGTACTGCATAGGTATGCAAATGCTTGACCCCTACTCGATTTTTCTTATCTGCTTTACACATTTCATTAGGATAAACTGATCAAGTTTGAACCTTATGCTAGCCAGGCTTTTAACGAGCCGCTAAATGCGTGGTTAGGTTTATAGTTAGACTCCTTCAATAATGGAGCCAAGTATAACATACAATTTGTGTCGTGTTAAAGGTTATGTATGTGCTATATAGCCTACATGAGTCAACACAAATACACACTTTTAATAATCATGTTGGCGTGTTGTGTTTGCGTCGATTTTGCTTCAAACGAGAGTGATGTGAGTGTTGATGCTGCTCTGATTTCGCTATTTTATGTTAGGCGCAATAGACAATAGGTGTAAGGTTGTGAGTGAGAGAGGAGACGAGATGAGAGTAAATGATAGGAGAGACAAATAAGAGAAGTGATTACATGATTAACTTAGGCCATGCTTTAATACTATTAAATTATCAGTTTAACATAAATTGCGTAAATATGTCATGCATGTTTCACATGTCTAACGAATACAACATGTTTACAGATATGCCGTATCCTAACACATTTAAATCGTGTCATGTTTGTGACGGGTCACGTAGTGTCCCAAATTGGCAGCTCTAGAACCATGCATGTGCCTAATTTTTATCATTGTATTACTTTCTCCCTGTCCCAAAATGAGTCCGCTTTCTCCCTTGTACCCTCATATGCATATAGTGCCGCAATCTCGAGCGTTGCTAATCATCTAATTTGAAGGGTTATTATTGGTAATTCATGCATACCTAACTTCTAAAAAATTAGCGTATTACATGCATAACTACCAACTAACTGAAAATTCTCTTTCAATTTTCCGAAGGATTTGATAATGAGCATTGTTTTTGCCAGTGGTAGAAGGGACTTCGGGGAGTTCAGCGTATTCAATCCTTGTAAGAAAGCTTGATTCAAAGAGTTCGTGATACTACAAATTCGAGAGCTGTGGCTTGAATTTTGTATTGGTATGAAGCTCTCCCATATTGATGATGTACTGTAGTTGTAGTGTTGATTATTAATCCATCTTTGTAGTTTTATTTTCTCAAAGAGCTCTTGGGTTCTTTTTCAATTTTGTAAGGCAAAAACCAGAGTGATTAACTAGTTTTACTGAGGTTTATTTTGGAACAGCAATTTTATAATTTATTGGCTCTATGCGTGAAAGAACTTTTGCTATTGTCCCTTGTATAAAACAGTGAGAAAACTCTAGAAAAATCATGCTACAGCTATACCTAGCAATGCAGGTCACGGACCAAAACACATTTTTATCCGGTAATTTTATAAACACATATATTGGATTGGTCCAAGTTATATGTATGTGTGTGTTTTTACTCTGTGATCCGATTTGATGACTTGAATTACTCATTTTATCGATTTGAATCCAAATGATTTAGATAAGAATCCAAATTTCTACCTTTAGTAGAACTTGCGAGCATCTGAATTCTAATCCAAAAGTTTACTGCTTTGGATCACAAAATATGGACCCGGCCTTGACATCAAGTCAGGTTGAGTGTTCATTGAAGAATAGCGGGTCGAACAATTCCCACGTTTTGCACTCAAAACCCGGTATAATGTCGGATCAAACAAATTTAATTGAAAATAGAAATTCGATCCGACGCCTGAATTGACAGTACTAGTGTAAACAAGTGAACAATGGGACCACAAATCTCTCAAATGGCACAAAAATATCAAACATCCGAAATCACGTGTCTCCCTCCATCGTTTTCCCGCCCTTTTCTCCTCCCAAATCTTACACGAAACGCTTCACTCTCTCACTCTAAAACCCCCAAAACCCCCTCTCTCTCTCTAGAAACCCTCCGCTTCTCTCTCTAGGACCCTCCGCTTCTCTCTCTAGGACCCTCCGATTCTCTCTCTCTACACCATGAACCGCCGAGCTCGAGCTCATCACAGCCACAGGCCTTCCACCAGATCGGCGGAGCCGTACCTGAAGTACCTCAAACCTGGCGCGCTCGCGCAGCTCCGGGACTCGCGAATCAGCGCCAGATCTCACCGTATCAACTCGCTCTTCCAGATCCACCTCCACCGCACGTGTACCCCGCCGATTGCCCCGCCTTCCGGCGCAGAGTCTCTGGTCGGGATCGGCGACGTGTTTCCGTGCTTTTCCGGGAGGACCTTTGGGCCGCGGTTCCCGCAGAGGAAGAAGCTCGTGGCGGCAAAGGCTTTTTTGTGTCAGAGAACTGACGTTGCAGAGCCTGAGTCAACTGATTCGGTAATTGATGCTTTTGGGGGTGATGTTATTGTTGCTCACTGAATGGAACTTAGTTGAATCTTCTTGTTGTAGATTGTGTAGAAACTAGTGATTTGGATGAGTTTATGTGAAAATATATGTTATATAGAACTGTGATTGATAATAAGATCATCAACAACAAAAATTGTGATAATTGCTTCAGATCTGTTTCTGATTTTGCCTTCTTAGATTGAGTTTCATGATTGCTTTAGTCTCTAAGTGTTTGTTGTTTTGAATATTCAATTATACATCACGATAATAGTGTTTTGTTGATTCCTAATCATAAATAGAACTGTGATTGATAATAAGATCCTAAAAAAATAGATGTTGCTTCAGATCCGTTTCTGGTTTTGCCTAATCTTAGATTGAATTTTAGTCCCTAATTGATTTGATTGATTAGTTCACAATTATAAGGAAATACAAAGGCAGATTTGTGTGCGTGTGTGTGTGTTTGGTAACTTTATGTTGATTTGATTTTGTGTTATTGGCGTCTAATTATCAAGATAATTCAATTTTACTTTACTATAATTGTGTTTTTGCTAGTTCCTAATCCTATATTCATGATCTTGTATGCCTTACAAGTGTTATTGTTTTGCTTTGCTTGTTTGGTAACTGTTTGTTGTTTTGATTGCATGTTATTGATATCTTATTATCAATATGATTTTACTTTACTTTATTAAAATTGTGTTTTGTTAGTTTCTAATCCTACATTTATGATCTTGTACGTCATAAATGTAAAATTGTTTTGCCTAATTAGCATGTTTGTTGTTTTGATTATGTGTTAAAGATGTCTAATCATTAAGGTCATTCAATTGTATTTTAATATAATCAAGTTTTTGATAGTTCCTGATCCTTTATTTTTGTTCTTGTGTGTCTTGAAATTGTTATTGTTTTATACTTTATTTAAGTTGATTATAGCTTTTGTTGCTCTGAAAATATATGCTTGTCCAAGTCACTGAGACTTTAGCTTATTTGTATCTGAAATGGGTTTTGAACTTTTGATTTGATGCTAGTGAGGCATTTGGGTATTTGGACATGAGAAGCTTGTTTTTGCCTTTTTGGATCATTTAAGGGTAGAGCTTAATGAGAGAGATTGTTATGGGTTTGTTTAGAACTATCAATTCGCGCTGGCGTGTTGTTCAGAATATTGATTGTGTGTTGCATGACCTAACACGAACACGTATAGTAATTTTGTTGAACGGTTGAACACAAACGTTTAACAAGGTAATTAAATGGTTCGCGTTGACACGAACACGACCTTACACATTTTGAACGAAAAGGCCAACGCTTGGCACATTATTAGGATGAGTTCACAAATATACTCTTCAGTGTATGTTTTGAAGACCCAACACGAACACGAAACAATTACTAAACGTCGTGTTACTGCACTAATTGCGTGATCTGTATCTAATTGTGCTTGTATGATATCATGTACTTGTAGTATGATCTTTGTCTATTTTGTGTCCTAGTTCTTATACTTGGTGTGGTTTTGGGAACAAGATTGTAGGTCAGTGTCTGGTTTACAACTATTTTTCAATGCATTTGGTTTATGATTAGGCTTGGAGTTTGTAGATCATGGCCAATACCTAACAAATTTTTATTTTAATCTGGTGATAAAACAGTCTCAAAATGATTTCAATTTTTTTTTTTTTTTTTTTTTTTTTTTTTTTTTTTTTTTTTAAAAAAACTATATTTTTTTGAGGTCCTAATATATCTTTTTCAACTTTAGCTTGTTTAGTTTAGTACTATTCTTGACCATTAGAAGGAAGTGAGAGCCAGGTTGTCTCAAAAGCCTAAAATATTTAGAATATAGTTGGTGTTGTGTAATGTGTAGTACTAAACTGACCATTAGAGGTGGGAGAGGGGCCATACCATTCATATCTATAGTACACAAATGTTTACTTAGAGGTTGTCATGAGGTCTTTGACTTTGAGCAATTTGTATTTACACCACACATGGAAAAATTATTTTGCTTTTAATATTGGGAAAATGTTTTATTTTAGTTCTTAAATTATTCATTTTGTTTCGTATTGGTATTTAATTTGATGTATGTTTAAATTTAGTTTAAAATCATGTTGTGATTTAGCCTCACAACTATGCAAATTTGTTTTGGATGCGTAGTCTAGTATGTAAGTGTATTACTAAATTATGTGATATTACATATTTTATGGAAACAAGTTGATGACATAGCATTTATGTTGAAATGTATAAGCAGTTGCTTATTGAAAATGATGATATATACAAAAGGCATGCAAAGAATGACGTATTTTATGAAAAATGAAACTATATCGTTGATATAGACATCACATCTATAAAAAAATGTTAATTGAATGGGACGACATCATAATATAACCATACAATTTTTGATTGAACCAATTTAAAGTAAATTTTCATAGCTGGGGAATAAATTGAAACATGTCATTTTCTTTGGTCTAACTCAAGTAATCACAATTGAATTCTTCTTCTTCCACTTATGTACTTATGTGTTTTTTATTATAAATATATACATTATTTTTGCTGTTGAAAAAGGCCAAGGAGCAAGGAATAGTCAACTTTTTATTGGCCATAACATTCGCAATAAAGCCAATAATTTCAAAACAAACCAGCATCCATTTTGTGGGCCATCTTACCTTTATACTTCATCCGTCCCAAAACGAGTGTTTTATTTCATTTTTATTTTTGTTCCAAAATAAGTGTCTTATTTTATTTTCTAGTAAATTAGTTATGCATGAATTGTCAATAATATCACTATAAAAAGTTAGTTAAAATCCCTCAACACATGATCATAAGGATAAAATAGTAAACATATCATATTAACTAACTTTTCTTTAATTTTTCTCAAAATAGAAAGGATGACACTCATTTTGAGACGGAGTGAGTATAACTTTTTAACAGCAAAAGTCCGACCTAAAATGCAAAAATACTGTAAACATAAAACTATTTTTTTTATCGATGGATCGTAGTTCACACCATCAACAAATTTAGCCAACATAATCATCACGTAAATAAATAAAAAATCAGTTACATGTATAAACTAGTTTATACACTCGTGCGATGCACGTATATTTTAACGAATTTAATAATTAATAAATTTTTACAAACACATTTAATCAATAAATAGTTTTGTATAATAAATCAAAATAATTGTAATATATTTAATTTTCAAAATTAAACTTTTATTATAACTTCAATTTTCTATTGATTATGATTTACTTATCTTATTTTACATTTGGGTTAATTTTATAA
>JAYMTH010002606.1:0-12287 GCA_036897465.1 Pelargonium australe
AGGGTTGGAGGAGAGAGAGACTCTCGAAGAGAGAGAAGCTCTCTTCGAGAGAGGTGAGATTCACATAAATGTCACTTAGCATCTATTATTAATACTCCCTCCGTCCCAAAATAATTGTCTTGTTTTTTTAATAGAAATTTAAGAAGTTAGTATTGTGCCTTTCCTCTTGTATCCTCATCGATTTGTGTTGTAACAAAGTCAAAGAATACTAAATATTTTATTATAGTTATACTATTGGTCATTCATACATAACTAACTTTCTATAAACAAAAGGACACTTGTTTTGGGATAAAATGCAAGACAAATAGGACACTCATTTTGGATGGAGGAAGTATATATGTTTGTAATCTATCGGTGACTGTGTTAAAGTCCTATTATCTGCTTTGTATGATGATTTTGAGAAAGAATTTGGTGGTAGCGGTTCATCTTGTTGAGGGTTGATGTTTGAGTTGCAGCCATTGATTTTCCTTGTTAAGTATGAGTGGATTTTTGCGGGACCCCTTTGTGCTCACTGAGGCTTTTATCTTTCTCTGTTTATGATTAAGTTTCATACATGAATTTTTAAGTACAAGAAGGTGGGCACAACCAACAACAAATAATACCACCCAAATCATCCCAACCTAGTTTTTTTATACATGAATATAATTGCTACAAGTTATGTGAGTTGACTTCATATTATAGCACCATTTATCGAACTCTCTAGCCATTTACTCACTGAATTGATTTATACTTCTTTCTTTCTTTGGACAAATGTAAACTTTTTTATTAAGATCTGTTTGTGCATGAGTGTTGGGTAGGTCGGACAAATCTTCCAGAAATTTGAATGCAAGGATCAGTCTGATGGAGGTATCATCCGGAATGTTGTTAGGTGGAGTATTCCATCCTTGTTAGAGGTAAACCACTGGCTATTCCTTCCTCATCTGTGTTTTTTTTTTTTTTTTGTGAATTTTATAATACTTGATATATGTTGTAGATTTAAAATTAAGAGTCTGCAATATGTTTGGATCTCTTTTACAATGACCTCACTTTTTAGATAGTCAAATTTCAAGATGCGAGAATGAATCCAACTTATATCATTAATAGGTTTGTGAGTACTTTGTGGCACCACTCAAAGTTAAGGCATCTATTACCCTGGTACACCAGTTTTCTATGTGCCAACCAGACACTTCTTCGATTAAGCTTAAAGGAAATTAGCCAGGGTTTGGATAGGAATTTTTTGGTTTGGGAATGAGATGGGAGTTAGATTCCTTTTGATGATATTTGAATTAGAACCACCTCATTACCATTCCCATTTCTTTGCAAATCCACAAATTGGTTCCCCTTAACATGGGGGAATGAATATTCTCATTTTATTCCATGCTATGACTCACAATCTAAAATTTGTAACTTTGTGCTCAAATGTTCCATGAAGATGATATTTGTTAATACCCTGTAACTTTTAGAGAACATGATTATGAATCCAATTTCTCAAAAAAAATTCTTATCTAGAAATCTGAAAATTTTGGAAATAAAGAGAAAAAAAAAAATCACAACATTGTTTTCGATGTCCGATTGGATCAATTATTTTTTTTTTCTCAAAAAAAAAAAAAAATGCACATATATAGGCAAATATTGTATTTCTTACAACTTTTTTTCTAAATCTTAATTTACAAATGCCACATTTATGTGCGTAATGTTTTAAATATTACTGTGAGTTTTGAGAGAAATTTGTGCATTTTGTGTTTATTTCACAAAAGGGCAAAATTTGTGTATTTTGCGTTAAATTAAACTGCTGGAAAAAAATTACCTTCTTTTTTCCTGACCCATTTGTTTTAATTTTTGTTCACAATAACTTATCTCGTCTTCTTATTCCCTCTATGACTCTAGCTCTTAACTCTCTAGTGACTTGCTGATTCTTACTTCACAGGAGCAAGAAGGTGCTACTCTGCTTGTATCTGCTAAATTTAGCATAGTTTCTGCGCGCAACATCTATCTTACATTTGAAGAGGTCAGTTTGTCTCCCATTGAAAAGTTGAGGTACATAACCTGCAACTATTTATAATTGAATAGATTGCTAAAGTTATCAATATATTGGGTGTGGTCATGTGGCCCATTTGGCACGTTTTATTGCTGCTGTTTGTGTTGGACTGGTTAGTTCACTTGCATTTGGTTGACTAACTAGTTCACTTCTGGCCTTGTAAATTAATGTTTGAAGTTGTCCTATGTCATTTCATTTTTGAAGTTGCCCTAGATATAGGGCTTCCGTTCTATATCAATATAACGATAGCAATTCATATAGGAGCCTTGTAGACCAAGAGGTCACAAGTTTGAATCCTGTTGCCATCTTGTTTAAAAAGAGTTAAAATTCCATCACTAGGCAAGAAGAAGACATGTGAAAATCGATAACGGGCTTAATTTGAGTGGGGTGTGTTAGAGTATAGAGTTAATATTGGATTTGAACTATCAGCTGGTCTTCTACAATTTTAACATTTCTTTATATGGTGGTAATAGATTTAGTCATTTTAGTTACAGTTCTACAATACTGGAGAACAGAAGGTAGAACAGTTTATATTTTGGCAATTTGGAACAGATAAGCTATTTGAAATGGTGTTTCATATATTCCCTTTAGATCCAACCGAATTAAAAGAGAAAAGGGATGTTAATGGTTCCATCAATACAAAGGTAGTATTGAGGTGGGTTCTAAGAGTACCGCCATCTTTCTGATTGAAGCTTGATAATAGTTATGCTCATTGTGATTACTATCAAGCTCTTGTCCATTCCTTTTAGGGAAATAAGTCTACAACTTAAGGTTGTCAACCTCATTCTTGAAAGTGGCAAATAATTTTTTCCAGTTAATTTGGGTAAATGGAATTAATGTATTGTTGAGGAGATATTCAAAATCCCAGTTAATAAGGGATTTGTTTATATACGCCTTTTAGCTCCATAGATTAAGTCTTAACCTAAGCCATTTCCTATTTAATTTTGAGACAACAGACAACTCTTGTAATGCCCTATGTAAAGGACATCTATTCTACATCAGTATTAACATTAGCATTTAATATTCTCTACATGTTTGTCTTTGTAAGATTGAGTGAATGGTTAGATTGTTAACGAACTTTGGTTTTAAATATTATTATCTAAATCCTTGAAGTTGTATTTGACAGATAACTGTTCAAAATATAAAGATCAGTGCAGACTTGCAAGCTCTAATAGCTCCAGCACTACTTCCACGGTCATTTTTAAGCTTACAGGTAAATGCTTTTCATCACGGAATTCCAAATTTCATTTAATCTAATTTTGGCATCCCAGATTCCAATGGATATAACCGTTCGGGATTCTGAAGCTATATCTTAAACCAATAATTGGTTGTGAATCAGTGCAATGTGTGTAAGGTCCTACAACACGTGTTATGAAATAGGGTTAAATCTGTTTACAAACCTATATTGTTTCAACAGTATAAGTTTTCGCCCCTGGGCTTGTATTTTTTTTCTAATGTGTTATGCACCGGCAACTAGTGAGGTTTTTCCTTGAAACCGGATGATGACAGTTACGGACATGTGAAATGACATTTTAGCCCTTCAAATTTTCAAACAAATGACATCAAATAATAAAATCTGAAAAATATAGAAAAATTAACAATTTTGTGCTCTAATATTCGACTTGGGTGTTTTTTGTGTCGATTCCATGCAACTTTTGAAGAGAAACTTCATGCCGGCTTCAAATTTTATTTCAGCACAATGTCTTTGTCATAGTTTAGCATCTTAGCAGCGCCTTTGAGAGCGAGCTGGAGACTCTTTAGATATGAGTCATTGGTTAGTCTTGTTATAGGGAAATATAAGTAGTCTTGCATACTATCTCTACTACAGTTGTAAAATCACAGTTAACAATAATATATGCATCAAGTGATGTGTGAATGGATGTACACAGATTTTGCAGTTCATCCGTACTTTCAAAGCTCAATTTCCTGTAAGAGACCCGGGAAGGTATGTATATGTTATCATATTTCCCAAGCTACGGTTTCCTAAATATACATGTATATGATGAGAAGCATAATTGAATTGCAGACAATCGGTGGGAGGACTGTATTATCTTTCGTATCTGGATAACAATATGCTTTTGGGTCGTGCTGTTGGTGGTGGCGGAGTTTTTGTGTTTACTAAAGCTCAACCTCTTGACTGCTGAGAAACAAAGATTTGACATATCTTTTCTTGCTGCTCGGCGTTTCTAACCAACGATGTAGGAAGAAGAAACCCGAGCTACTCCTCTGGATAGCCAATATAATGAAGCTGAAGTTTCCAACAGTTACCTGTAATTAAACTTTGAAAATCTTTTTTGTTTTGAATTTCAATGATAATTTTGTAATTAATGGCAGTACTATCTGTCAAATCACATTGAAAGAAAGAAAGAAAAACAAAACAGAAACTTGCCTTGCCTTCAATTCAATACGTCAAAATTAAGCCTCAATTCAATACATGACATCCTAACAAAAGGAAAACAAATCTTCCTCTAATTAAGAATATACACAACCATGTTTTATATGCTTTTCTTCATTACATAGATTTACAGCCACTATTGTAACAATGAAAAGAAAATAAAAACCCAAGCTCGACTAATTAAGCAAACCATTCCAACGTTGTTTGAGGGCCTCGTACGCATCCGGACAAGGAACAGCCTGCACTAGGATGCTTCCATTGACCTCTGTTTCAGTCACTAGACCCAATCTCACCAGTGTCTCCATTGCCTTTTCAACTGGCATTTCAACCTGCATTTTGCTAGTTTTTCTCAGTAATTACTACTGCATAAACATGTCAGCATTACTGTGTCGACCCCAATTTTATTACCTTTATCTTGAAAACGTCATACATGAATCTCTCGCATTCATCTCCGACAACTTGCCGAAGAAAAAACTGCAACACAAACAAAGCTTTAATGATCTTTGCAGCAAACCAAGAAGCGGGAAAAATAAATCTCATGGATTTCTTTGGCATACCTGGCCCTTATTTGCTTTAAGCATGATTGCATATGCTAAAATGGCTTCCTTGTACTGATATGATAGCAACAGAAACCAATATATATTTAGAATTTGGCCAAATATTTTAAAATACTTCATCAAGAAGAGACTTCAGCACAATAAATGGAATTTCAAAAAAATCCAAATTGATTAGCTATATGGAAATAATATATAGTTGCAACCATAAATAGAATCAAAACTAAATTTTAGAGGACATGTTAAGTCAAGTCAAGGGGTGAGTACCAAAAACAAAATGGTAAGAGGGATTGGTTGGAAGAATTTAAAATAAGCCTTCCATCACTGGTTTGCATTTTTTGTGAAATTTCTCTTATGCAGTTACTGGACATTTTTTGTGAAATCCATTGGATAGTACATTGCAAATATAATATCTGATCTTATGTTATAATTAAACACTCATGTCAGTAATTTTAGCAAATATATTGATGAATCCAAAGGGCTCACTTGCTGCTGTTCGGAAGCATCTAGAAGAAAATGAACTGAGCCAAAGCCACTTGCCAAGGTCTTCTCGTAAAGCGTCCTGTTGACCAGCAGCTGCAAAAAAAGGTTCCTTGAAGAAATGAATATATATCTTAAAGTCAATAAAATGAAAGTTACATGTACATACAACTTAGTGAGCCCCAGGATCATTAAGAAAGCCTTGTTCACTCACTTGATACCTATCCCATGTCTGTTTGTACCCCAAAGCCACACGACTTATGTATAGTATTAGAGCACCAGTAGCAACTACATCAAGGAATACTGCAGACCTGTATCAATCAAGAAGAAAATATTATCAACAGGATATCTTAAAGTGCCTCTATCAGTAACAAGGAAAAGAAATACGAAAAAAGGGCATTTGTCATAAATGCAGTATTGCAAACTCTCAATGCATACTGAATTACTAAGTAAATAAAACTCCATTACAGCCTAGAAGCTTAGGCTTTCAACTATATACTTGTCTAGGTGAAAATTCAATCACTATTTTTGTCAAAAGGTAATCTGATACCCTGCTGAAGATTGAAGAACGAGAAGTGTAACTAACATACAGCTACTTTTACATGAACAGCATAACATTTGGCGCCACAAATAAATTTCAAGAGATAAAGACAATAACGGAGAACAAACGTACGGAGATAAGATGTCCTCAAATTTGTAGTTTATGAAGTATGCTGATAGGCCCAATATTGAGGCAATATCCAAGCGTACCTACAGGTGGAGTTCAAATGCCTGAATAAAGATTAAAGAGTAAATATGTTGTACAAATGTCTGTTGTTTACATAAAACGTCTATGAGATACGCCAAAGTGACCACTTAAGTACACTTATTATTTTTCAAAGAAACAAGGCATGGTTAGTTGGAAAGGTTATTATTTAAGCTTTCACAAGGACTCATATCCACAACACTCAGAAGAGAAATGGCAACTGGGCCACACAGCGAATCCAAATATTTAAGCATGGTACAAATTTTATGTTCGCTTATATTTAACCATTAGATTGTTTTATGCATTACTCAATCCGAGTCAAAATATAACACATGCTCATGTTCACGCAGGAAAATCATAAACATATTGAAATATTAAAAATAAATAATAATAAAAAAAAATATAAGAATAAGTTATTTCAGTAAATATTTTCTTTATTCATTGCCAAGGAATCTTAAATTGAAAGAATGTGAAGTTTGTCACTACTTGATATACTAGTTGGGCCCTCCACCTATTATCTTAAGCTTTTGAGTTGGATTAAACTATGACATGCTATCAGAGCTAGTTTTGATGCAGAGCTAAGCCCGTTTATGTTGTCTCTCATTGTGGTCTCCGGCACACCTGCTCAAGGACACACTTGCAGTGTCCCTCATGTGTACGGAAAATGCCTAAGTTCAATTTTTTGGGGTTGGAGTCAAGTTTAACATGGTACTGGAGTTGGTTCTTTTTTGGGCCTAGTGACTCGTTTGTCTTACCTCCCTTCTTGATCCACGTGCAGGGTCTATTCTCTTATTCAACCTACACCTTAGGGAAAGTGTTAAGGAATCTTGTGTTGAAAAAATAGTTTGACATACTTTACAATAATACTAATTGACATCCACATGGCTTCCCCCCTTCTCATGAATGCATAATTGCCAGGTAAAGGCATCCAATTAAAGATGCATTTAGCACATAATAACTAAATAGATAAAAAGTACTCCCTCCATCTCAAAATAAGTGTCCCATTTTACTTGCATTTTTATCTCAAAATAAGCGCCTTGTTTCCTTTTTAGGAAGCTAGTTATGCACTAACTACCAATAGTGTCTTTATAATAAACTAGTTAGTATCCTTTAAGTTTGTTACAACACATGTGCATGGAGATAAAAGAGGAGATATACAATATTGACAAACTTCTTCTCAATTTTTCTCAAAATAAAAAGTATGACACTTATTTTGGGATGGAGAGACTAGATGAGTATAAAAAGAAAATCCTTGATAGCTTGTATATAAGCACTTAAATATTTAACTGCAAAATATTCAACTGCAAAATATTCAACTTGGACATACCGTATCTATAATGCGGAAAGATAGCTTTTTGTGGGGAAATATAACCTACAAACAAATTGACCAACTGTGAGAAAACATAGGAATATGGGTCTTAAAAATAATGATAATATGCATAAAAATTGCAAATGATGAGGAAGAATAACATTAGTGATTGACAAAAAGGGTTATCAGAAGTATTTACCGGTAATTCTGGTATAGGAATTTTCTCATATATCTTTAACTGTAATGATGGAACCGCTGCTATTTCCATTTCTCTATCACCCACTTCATCAGTGTATAGCAAAATTAATTCTTGGAATGCTGGCTCCTATTTTGGAATGTCATGGAAACAAAAAACAATATTGATTAGTATCATGGAATTTGACAATTTAGAAACAAAATGTATCGCTTAAGTCATGATCAATGAAGCAGAAGAGAGAGCACAAATTTCGACATTCAGGTAAACATACAAAAGAGATCAATATTTTCAGTAAGTAAGAATACCTTGAGGACTGATTGTGAGAGAAGAATGGAAACGGATGTTTTAATCATTTTCCACAAGTTATTTCCACAGAGTTTCCTGCTAGCAGGTCTCCATATATCACTAAGTGATATTCTCGATAAGAAAATTGGCCTGGGTGAACAAGTTTTCAAATATGGTCATTTCAAAAGATAACTGACTCTCCAATACCTTACTAATTATTTAATTAAATACGCACTTCAAAACAATATGAAGATCAGATAAAAAGTTCGTTGTTTTCAAATCAATCTTTATGGTCCAACTAATTCTTTCAATCTACCTCCTCTTGGATTCTCTACAGATATGTAATTTCAAAACAATTATTTTGATAATTTATCTCTTTAGTATAACAGAAATAAGCAAAGCTAAGTGATCTGAGAAACATATTCATGGAGGAGATACTATGGTTGGTACAAACCTTAAATAATGTTCAGAAGCGTTACTGTCACTGTCAAGCTGAAATGTTGTTTCTGGTGTAGGGGGTATAAGTCCAATCCGTGTAAGCAACTTCTTAAAGAGCCTTCCACGGGGTCCAGCAGATGACAGAAGCCCTTCATACCGACTTACTGCTCTCTGTGACGCCAACCAAATAGGAAGGTCCCTGTCTGATAGTTGGTCTGCTCCAAGCAGATTGTTATATATTTCTTCATTACTAGAGTATAATTGCCGAAATGCAGAAAGTTCCTTAAGCCAAAGCTTCATTCTCTTATTCCAATTTTGTACTTCTTGTGTCTGACTAGCATTTTTCAAAGTCTGTCCTAAAGCAATAGAACAAAATATGTCAAACCCTAACCATATTTTTGTGCAGGAATTTTTACTAAACAGCAGATGAACTTGTAAATGATATATACATAGACTTGCACCCTAACCCCTGTTGAAGTGGGAGATAAAGTCACACATTAGATAAATATGACATAAATGAGTTGATATTTTAGTAGTGGAAGCTCAAACTAGTATGTGTAGCTCAATTATAAAATTTAAGGTTTTGATCTTGGCCTTGGCCCAAAGGTGGCCCATTTATGTTGTCTGTTGATGAACATGCCTGCAACGGCCCATGTATGAAATATATATATATATACACACACGTGAGGGAGAGTCACAATTTAAAAAGCCCCTAATTATGCATGTGTAGAGCCCACCGATAAAGTAAGGGGGAGTGTTGAAGTGGGTGATACAAAAGTACATAATTTTTTCCCATATATAAAGTGGGAGAACAGAGCTTTAGAACATGAAATATCAAACCCTAATACTTCAAAACTTTAGAACTCAAGACGAGAAACCTTAGAACGTTCAAGGTTAAATATTCCCTTCTGCAATAACAACTCTTCACAAACCTAAACTTCACAACTAAATTGAGGTCCCCATTCCGTGTATTTATTGGCTGGTTTGATACAACTCCAGTCAAGAAGCGATGTTTCATCCTCCTATTTCCCTCTTTTTTCCTCCTTCCTGCCCTCGTAATATTGGCTGTCATTTCCAAAAATCACTACATATAATGACCCAAATCCAGTTGGACTATTTTCCTGATTAGTAATTCTTTAATTTCAGACTGCAACAACGTCAAGGCCCTTCACAAATCAAATTCAACGCAATAACATACCAACTACTCACAAATTTCTAAAACTTTTACACTAAAAAATGATCAAGAATTAAAGAGCCTAATGAATTCAAAATTTCCTGATGTCCAGATTATAGGGGCCGGCGTAACCAATCATGTTAAACCATTCTGCTCCATCTAGAAAATCTCTTCCTTTAAATAATACACCAACATGCCCTTTGTCAACTTCTCAACACTCGTAAAGAAGCAAACTGTTCAAAGAACGGAGCTTTTTCAAATAAAAATGTTATATTCACATCAATTTATACATGCAGGCATCATGAAGAAGTAAACACACAAGAGACAGAACCAAGATGGAGACACTCGCATTTAAGAAAAGCATTAACCTCATTTATCCATGTGCCAACTTTACCCAATGGTTTTGATATACTAGAAAAGATAATCTGCAAAAGTTTAGACTGTATGTAATCCAGTTTTTCAACAATTAGTAGACCCTTCTGCCTCTCTGTAGCATAACCTCGCCTGTAAGTGAAAAAGATGGTCCAATGTGAAGTTGAATTACCAACCAATAATCTGAAAGGCAGACATGTATGAAATATGGCAACCCAAATGCAGAAATGGAACATATAATTTTACTCACTATTCATGTATGAAGTAAGTACAATTAAACATTAGAGTTTGAACTTATTTAATTTAGTCTTTAAGTCAAACCATCACATAACCCGGCCATATTCGTTCAGCAACCCATAATTTTTCCTTAAAAAATCCCATGTTCATTTTATCAGCAGTAAAAGTGTAAATTGATGGGAACTTCCTCAAAGTCTATATTGATATGCCCCACCTTATATGCTTATTAGTTCTGTTCTTTAGTGTAATTGCTGAACTTCAAAAGTCAATTTCAAAATTAGTAATTCAAGATCTACACCTTGCTTGTCTGACTTATGGTACGTTTGACAGATTGTGAGTTAATATCACGAAGGAAAGAAAGTAAGCTTCCTGATATAAAGATGACTGAGATCACCTGAATATAATTGCATTGGACTCAGATGCTTTCTTCCAGTCAACATATATTGGCAAAGTAAGAAGATAATATGTATTTAATGCAGATGTTAACATCAAATCTCGAGCTGATAATTCTTCAAACTGAGCATTGGAAAGGAGTTGCATGAAAGCACGCTGGAAACGGGTGGCAACGGCAACTCTACAAAAGAATTTATTGAGGTAAAAAACTACATAAGGCAAGAACTGAACAATAAGCATTAAAGGGTTCCACATTTTCAATATATTTATTACATCCAACTCTGATCTTTACAAGTAACATCTGACCCTCTCCTGGCAGTTCATATCAAAATAAACATAATTATTCATAACAGTTTCAGAAGTTAGCAGCCAAGCAGGTGAATTTTTAACAAGCTCTACATCTTGTCACTTCATATAGGTTATAAATCACATATCAGATTGTTATTGTGGTTCAAGCAAGAACTACATCCTCCTCTTGCCATAGAAGGGAAGAGGGGGAGGGGGGAGCATCCGAAGACATGAGAACATCTTACTTCCTTTGTACTTATGGAACGAAACAGGCCCGATATACAACTACAAGAGATATTTATAGTGCTAAATTTTCACAGCTAAAGATATCTGGAAAGTTTGTGACAAACCTCGATTCTCCATTAGAACATCTCGTATCATTTCTTGATGAAGAACTCAAAAGATTCCTCAACTGACTCAAATCAAGACTATAATTGAAGGGCAATGGCTTGTCAGCTTCAGTCACCTCCAGCTCCTCATTTCTCTCCACATTCCCACTATCACTATACCCATCCCCGGAGGCAGAGTAAGATTTCTTCCCATTAATCACAACCTCCCCATCTGAACCACTCAAAACCTCACTGCTTGTCCCCTCACTCTCCATGGACTGACTAAGCGAATAATCAGCCCGCATTTCCTCCAAAATGCTCTTGTGCTCAGCGTGCAGTATCGAGTCCAAGCACCTAGGCAATTTATCGAACACATGAAGTGCATACAGAAGAGACAATATCTCGCAACAGAAGAAAATTCTCAAAAATGAGCTTACGATGACAAAAGGTGAAATTGGGCGACATCCTGTTGAGAGTCGAGCAACATCGTCGTGATCGCATCCAAGAGCTCAGCCTTGGAAACAGGTATGTATTTCTGCCTGGGCACCTCGACACCAGAGATCTCTTCATCGTCGCCCTCGGCTCTCGGATCTTTGGCGCCGCCGTGACGGAGGCTGTTCTGCGGCTGGGAGATGGCGTCTGGACTGGGGCGGGCGGTGGATTCGAGAGGATGGGTGGGTGGTTCCAGCGATTTGGTGAAAGATAGGTGGGAGAGTTGGGGTATGGTGCTGGGATTGGTCCGGAGCGAGCAACGAGGAGAGAGAGATGGTGAAGGTGATGAAGAAGAAGAGGCGGTGGTGAAGGTGCCGGTGAGAAAGTAACGCTGAGAAGCCAACATCGATCACAACAGAATTTTGAAAATGTTGTTGGGTTATCTCAGACTGAGGCTGCAAACAACAAGCAGGAAATGTGTTTGCGGGAAAGAAATAAACGGTTGGAATTGGAAGTCGTATTTCACAAACGTGGTTGGGAAGCTTTTGGATTTTCTTTCTTTTATTCTTTTATCCACTTCAAAACACTGCTTTTCTTGCTTAATTATATTTATAAGAACATTCTTTTTTTTTTTTTTTTTTTT
>JAYMTH010002607.1:0-12276 GCA_036897465.1 Pelargonium australe
CGGAGGGGAGGATTCCAATGCCTCGGGTTTGATTTTTGGTGATATATTAGCTTTGTTGAGTCATTTTGATAGGTTGATGTTTTCGTTTGTTAGGAGATCCACGAATAGTGTGGCTCACACTCTCGCGCGTTCGTCCGAGTCTGTAAAGAATTCTATTGAATGAGTGGGAGAGAGTTATCATGTACCAATCACGAGTCTGTTAAACTTTGATTATAGCTCGTAATAAAATTAGTTACGTTTCCTAAAAAAAAAATAAAAAAAATTCCTCCTGGATCGATCCAATTCTGATCCGGTCTGTATAAATTCGGTCTAGTCAGGATTTGGACCGAAGATCACACCTACCCTTGCAACCAAACAAAATGACAAATGACAAATCCCAAGACAGAGTCTCTTCCACGTGGCGCTTAACCAATTGAAACGGTCCAGTGTTCACACGACTCACCACTTCACATCACGGTTCAGTGTTCACACGACTCACCACTTCACTTCACTTCACTTAAGTTGACTAGGCTTTTGACCCACCCATCAAGGATACGACGTCGTAGGGAAATGGCACTTTAGTGTTCCCTTTAAAGCATCCACAAAATTAAAATCCTTATGCCGTCGAGAACCAGAGTACCGCCATAGTGCCTTACATAAAAAGCACAATCTCTCTCAAGTCCAGCCTCAGGTCAGCGACAACAGAGCAGTCCCGCCGATAATCCCTAACCCTAGCCGGCGATAATGGCATCGCTCACCGTTCCGTCGCAGTCCTCATTGCTCTCTTCCTCTGCGTACTCTCGCTGCTCTATCGCCAGCAGAGGTTCGGCCGCTCGTATGTGCGCTACCGGCGGCGCCGTAAGTTCTTCTTTTTCTCTATCAGTTGCATGTGTGCTATTAAGAATTTGGTGTCTGCTTATACAATGCGAGCCAAAAGTTTCCGACTTTTCGAGTAATGAGTTGAATCAAAATTTAAAGCTCATTTTTTCCCCCGATGGAATGCTCGAGAATTGAACATATTTGATGTGTTTGTCTAGTATCGCAATACAAATTTAGGAAAAATCATGTGGAGCATGATTGACTAGCTTTAAAGGTCAAAATTTTGTGTTTGCCAAGCCATGCTTCGAGGACATATATTTATCGGATTTTTTTGTTGTTTTTACTGATTTGTGTTTTAATGGTTTAGAAATGTGATATGCCTGGACCATTGGGTTCTGGGAATGGGAAGCCAATCATTCCAATACTTAATGGAAGGACACTGCCCAAGTTCTTGGAATCAGCCCGGCCAGAGAAATCAGTCGACAGGAATAATACCAGGCTGAAGTTATTTTCTGGTACAGCAAATCCTGCCCTCTCTGAGGTAAATGTTATGAAATGTTGGGTTTTGATTTCCGAATACTGCTTAGTGATAGCAACTTTTGTTCTAGTAGGCGTGTATGACTTGACTGTTGTCATGAATTGGATTTCACTTCAGTAAGTTCGAGTGAGAGCTGAATGACTAATGGTCTTGACACATGAATGCGCAGCCTTTTCCATGGTCTGCTACCATGTGGCATGTCTAGTTCACTTCCTGTTTAAGTTAAACTAAAACAGTGCAAAGTTGTTTAACACAATCAACTTCTGTGTTGAAATTGTTTTTGAAACCTTGAATTTGCTAACGCACTATTATTACATATCCTTAGGAAATTGCATGGTACATGGGGTTGAAGCTTGGAAAAGTCAACATAAAGCGATTTGCTGATGGAGAAATCTATGTTCAGTTGCAAGAGAGTGTAAGGGGTTGTGATGTTTTCATCGTGCAGCCCTCGTGTCCTCCCGCAAATGAGAATCTTATGGAACTTTTGGTGATGATAGATGCTTGTCGGCGAGCCTCTGCCAAGAATATTACTGCTGTGATTCCTTATTTTGGATATGCCAGAGCTGATAGAAAGGTAAGTTTTATATGCAGCCTTCTTTTGATGTATCTGTTAAAATATTATCTTGAGATCAAATTAGATGAAATACAATGTATTATGAGCAACAGACAACAACTGATCAATAACTAATTCCAAATAGGGGTAAGAAGAAACAAAAATCATGGTTGAAAATGTTATAGATCTTTTTGAAAAATTAAACTTCTCAAACATTTAGGAATCCATCATTCTTTGGTGTGGTTAAAGTTAGTTCCTTCAACGTACTACAATGATATTTTACTTTGGACAGTGGAATAATGGAATTCCATCCGTATTGTCATGCTTCAGTTCTATATTTCTGTAAATGTTGGGTTTGTTGTTTGTTCTAGCTTTTGATCATTTTAGAATTGTCTGCTAAAATGTTGTTCACCCCATTTGCTTTTATTGGCAGACTCAAGGGCGTGAATCCATTGCAGCCAAACTTGTTGCAAACCTTCTCACTGAATCTGGTGCTAACCGTGTCCTTGCCTGTGATCTTCATTCAGGGCAGTCCATGGGTTACTTTGATATTCCAGTGGATCATGTTTACTGTCAGGTAACTAATTTGTCTATTTAAATCTATCATATTAGTTGATTTGGATTACTGATACTTCCTCTGTTCATTATGTGTGCATTAGTCTGTGATTCTTGATTACCTTGCCAGCAAGAGGATTGCTTCAAATGATTTGGTAGTGGTTTCACCTGATGTTGGTGGTGTTGCAAGAGCACGTGCTTTTGCCAAAAAGTTATCCGATGCGCCTTTAGCCATTGTGGATAAAAGGCGTCATGGGCACAATGTTGCCGAGGTAATTGTCTTTTACAACACTAAAGCATTATTCGCATTCATGTTGATTATATTCATATCTTACAATATCAAATTGAGATCAATAAATGTTTTATTTTTTGTGTTTTTTATTTTATTTTTATTTATTAATATTATTAGAACTAGTATTAACCTCCATCACTGTTAAAGGGCTTTTTTGTGTGTGTCCACTACTCATTCTTTGGTTCTCTCCTTCATTGAATTTGCTTCCTTTTGTTCTTAATTGAGATTTTCAAGTTCTGATCTTTTATTCAAAGTTTTCATCTCAGATGTCATTTGTGTTGAAATATCGGATATATGTTGTCAGATAGATGCTTGGCAATACCTTATACATCTTCATTTTAATCCACTTTTATCTGCTTGTGTGCTCTCTTTTGTTTAGAATCCTCTATTCCTCTCTGTCTGCAATGAAAAGGGTGTTTTGAAGTTATGGTTTGCCTTGGAAGCACTAGTACCTATATATGGAAATGAAAAGTTGCATCTCTTGTTGTGGGTTTGTTTGTTTAGCATTAAATGTATATCTTTCTCATCCTTCAATGTCTTGTGTTTATCTTACAGGTGATGAATCTAATTGGTGATGTTAAAGGGAAAGTTGCAGTTATGGTTGACGACATGATTGACACTGCTGGTAAATATAGTCATATTGATGTCAAAATGCATCATTAATTCCAGTAATGGAAATAGGACAGGTGAAATAAAAAGAAAAAATAATTGAAAATATTCTTATTGCATTGTATAACTTGTAAGTAGTTAATGGTTAAAACTATTCCAACTACCTAATGGTTAAAACTATTCCAACTACCACTGCTAATTTTGTTTGTTTTCAGTGAATCAATGTCCTTGATTTTGCTCCCAGGGTTGCATCTTTTGATCTAATTCTTGAAAAATAAAATTCTACTCTGAATCTCACTGATGTATAGAAACTTTGAGCTCTTTTGCAAACATGTCCATTGAGGTTTAAATTACAGAGCTGATGCATGATTATGTTCTGGGGGTTAGATTTATAGTTAGCGAACCTTTGCTTTTCTATAATAGTTTTGTTTTGGCTCTTTGGCATGTGGGCTATGTTTGCTTGGATAATTTAACTACAGTTTGCATAAAACTACCATTAGGAAGCAAGCATGACGTGTTTTCTTTTTGACGTTTAAACAGATTTTGATAACGATATTGATTCCTAGCTCATCTGCAAATGTTTTAACTATAGAATTTTTTTTCCATAGGGACTATTGCAAAAGGAGCGGCTCTTTTACATCAAGAAGGGGCCAGGGAAGTCTATGCATGCTGCACTCATGCTGTTTTTAGGTACAAACATGTTTTATCTTTGATCTTGATATATTCTACATTTCTCAAGAAACCAGTCTTCGATTCCTTGTTAAGTTCAGATAATCACAAACCTACGTTATAGATCTTCTTGTTAACTTCATAAAATAAGGAGGGACTTTATTTGAGCAGTAAAAGTTGAAATAACGGATGGTGGCAGTTTGGTTATTCCAAGTGATATGATTTAAGACCATTGTTTTCCTACTCTCTGCAAATGAATAGGATGGGTCTGTACAATCTTTATTTAAGACCATTGTATGACAATATTGAAGGATTCAGGGAGTTGAAATATGATCCTGCAAAAATTGGAATTAGTAAAAACAAAGTGACAAGCTTTCAAACCGTAGGAATCTTATTACTATTTGATTCTAATTTATTGTTTATGCTAAAAAAGAACAAGAGACCTAACTGCTATTTATTTAATTATGCTGTGTTTTGGTCAGCCCTCCAGCCATTGAGAGGTTATCAGGCGGTCTGTTTCAAGAAGTGATAGTTACGGATACAATTCCCATGGCAAAGCATAACCTCTTTCCCCAGTTGACGATTCTTTCAGTGGCAAACCTTATGGGGGAAACTATTTGGCGTGTTCATGATGATTCTTCTATTAGTAGTATTTTCCAGTGAAAACTGGTTGGGACTGTTTTTGATGATGATGATGAAAAGATGACAGCTTATTTAATCTATGCAATGTTTTGTGCCTTTTTACCAACAAAAAAATGAAGTACAAACTAGAGACAGAACCAAGAATCATGTAACTCAATAGGAGGCAAATAGAAAACTTTAGGAGCATGAAGGAGCTTGAAGCTTCACCAGTGGCTTGTAAGGTTTGAAAACACATGATTGACTTTGGTTGGTACATACTATACTTTAATGAAATGGATCCGGACGGAGCGTTAGACGCCCACAAATTCATTAGGGCGGATATGAGTGTTAATCGATGATGCATGGGTGTCCTATGATCTATACCATGTTTAAACTTGTAACACAAAAACCTTTGAGTATTATAAACTTGCACAAATGGTATTACATTTCCACAATTTCATTGAGCAATATGATTTCAAAAAAGATGAGGCTGAACTTTACATCTTCATATGATCCATCAAGCTTTTGCCATCCAGTTTGCTTGTCACCACCAGTCTCACAAACTCCTCATAGCTGATAGTTTTGTACTTAGCTCCATTATTGTCACTGTTGATGAGATCTGGCATAGGCCCAATTTTGATGCTTAAACTTGGATTGTGAAATGCAGCAATTGAAAGCCTTTCCTTGTGTGGATTCACCACTGCCCTGTGCTCTATGCTTGGATACTCCCCATTGCTCATTATCTACATCACATATCAAACAAAATTAACACCACAATTCACTAACCAATACGAGGGAAATGATTCACGCATGCAGCTCTCATATATGTCAAATGCATGTACCCTGAAACTGAATCCTAACCGACCATTACAACTAACACAAGATGAAACTCACTATCTCGTCCCTAACACCCAGAGCTGACCAGAAACACAAAATGAAACTCACTTCCCACCTATCACAGTTTGACATGTGTATTACATGTATTTGACATGTAAGGAATGTGGTTGCATGCGTCATGTCCAACAAAAATAGTAGTGTATATATATACCTCGATGACGTCACCGACATTGACAATGAATGCACCTGGGATTGGTTTGATGGGCAGCCATTTTCCATCCTTCTTGATCTGAAGTCCTTGCACTTGATTAACCTGAAGCAGCAGAGTCAATCCCACAGCATCTGAGTGTGGAGTGAGGCCCATAACCTGCTCTGCTTCAGGACATGGTGGATAGTAATTGATTCTCACCCCTTGTGACCCTTCTTCAAACAAGCTTGCAAGCTTGTCAGGTTCAAGACCCAGGTTCTTGGCCATAGACCTCAAGAGGCTCAGTGTCACCTTTTGCAGCTCCTCAGAGTACTTGTCCAGTGTTGATCTGTTTTTACATAACATCACCAACAGAACCTTTGATTCATTCAGAAACTGATATCAAGAATATAGAATTGAACAAAAGTGGTTTGTGATTACCCAAAAGTAGAAGGAGAGGGAGGCCAGAACATCATCTTTTTTTGAGAGGCAGGTAATGAGAAAAGGAAAAGCATGTCACCCCAGTCAAGCTTCTGCTCCTCAGACATAACAAAAGCTTGGCCATAGCCTTCTATGCCATTTGGTAGCTGTGCACAAACCATCTTCTCCTCCAGTGGAAGCTTAAAGAACTCCTCTGTGTCAACCTTCATCTTTTCAATGATCTCTTCTGATATCCCATGATTCACCAACTGTATATCAGTAAATGTTGATCACACATATTAAGATTTAAGAGCCAGTTCTCCTATACATATGATATAATCAAAGAAACCTTAATCTGAAAAAGTTACCTGAAAAAAGCCCCATTCTTTACAAGCCAAATGAAGCTTTCCCATTTCATCATGGTCCAATTGGTTCAACCCTGGTTGTAGCTTGCTGAAATCAATGACTGGAACCTGAAGTGACTCGTCGGTGACAACCTCTTCGCGCTGGACTTCTGGTCTGAGATACCTAGATGGGATGTTCTTGAGGTTCTTGGAAGCAAGATTCTGAACATTCTCAACAGGAAGAGACCCACCATACTCTTTTCTGCTCTCACCTCCCATTTCTCCCTCTACAGTTTGCATTTGCTCCTCCTCCCTATGTCCGGTACAGATGCTCGTTGCCTTAAGATCAACGTCGCATAAATAATTCAGCTATGGACGGCAATGGTATCTAATATTGGAGTCTTCGAGTAGCTAAAACCAACAGCTACTTGTGCATCCAAACAACAGGCTGTATTCAAGCCACTTGGGATCATAATTTCCATACAAATAAAAAGCTTTCATCAGCAGTGTTTGAAGAACAAAAAATTAGATAAAAACACCTGATCACATAGCTGCTACCAGTTTGACTGTCAATGCATGTAACTATCAGTGTACTTGATGTTTATTACTATATGTGCACTCACTTTATATTCTAAAAAAAATCCTATCAAGAATATATAATGATTGTCAACACTATGATGATGTCTGATAAATTGCTTGTTGACTGCATCATTCACTAGCTTGATTACTGATTAAGCTGCAGATTTTACCAATCACATACACTATTTTCCCCCTACAAACAGAAAACCATAGAACATGGACATTCAATAACTCTGTACAATGCACATGATCACTGAACATGGACATGCTTCTTCACAACCTTAAAAGTAAGCTCAAGCTGATGTTCTTTTTGCCCCCCACAAAAAAAAAAAAAAAAAAAAAAAAAAGAAGCAAACAAATTTCATGTATTTTGAGCCATCTACTATTAAAAATAAGTATACAGACCCAATATACAGTGAACATATACAACCCTTCAACTCAATCTAGGACTAGAGCACAATTCTCAGCAGATTATCTGGACGTATACATTTATCTTTGTCACGTGTTAACTTATTGGCATTTGACGGAATATGGCATAAATAACCCAAAAATAACTATACAAGTTACTTCTAGTTCTTTGTATCATCTCAAAAATGTTTGATGAATCTTGGACGTCTCTAGACGGCTCGACAGGTATGCTGTTGGAGCGTGGCTTCGTAGCAATCTTCCAACACCCCTGCTGCAATGAATTTCAGTTCCCTGCTTGAAAGACAATTTCAAGTTACTAAATTTATAAGCAACTCATTAAACTCCAAATCACAGATAAGCAAAAGCGTTTTCGGAGAGGCACAACAAACTGAGACCAATTAAAGGGTAGTTTCTGGATGTAGTGGTTAGTTACCTGTTATATCTTCTATGGATCTAATTCACTGACTTCATCAAGGAAAATTTCAGGATGTACTGCTGCTCGGGCGACCTTAAGAGCCTTGTGCAGCTTATTGTGGTTCAATACTTCAATTTCAAGCGAAAAGATTGAACTAACTGGCCGATGATCTGAGAGCCTATTTTCTGCACGTCCATAGTGAAGTTGTTTTATGCCTTTTCCCGACCATAGTATACGATCACACCTGCACAATAACAGACCATTTACATGTTTAGTAACTGGTATATAAGGGTGACCAATCCGAAGATTGGAGTTGTATATACGAAAAACTAGGATATACACCAAAGTTGGCTCAAGAGAGAAGAGATTATGAAGAAGCAATTTTAAAGTTTGTCCATAACTGATAACTTGTCGAAAAGAAAGAATGTGCGCTATAGCAACAAAAATGGTCAAATACACTTTTAAATTCTGTCAACTAAGTTCTGAACACATTTGAGTTCCATGAAAACTAGCCTTACTGTAGGAAGCTTTCAGTGAAGCTTGGGGAAGTATTGTTTAGCCTCAAATGATTTATGCAAGAGCATGAGAGCAACCTTTACTGCTTGCTTAATAGTGTAAGTATCTATCTCTTTTTTAAAATTTCAGGTTTTATGATTTTTGCAAAGTTCCAAGTTGTACTTACCATGCCGGAGATCTCTTCTTTTCCCCTTCTCTAGGGTTTTCACCAACATATGTATCAAAGTTAATTTCATACTTGTAAGTAGGTGGAAAATCTATAAGCCCCTCCTTCCATCCATCAAATACACGCCCATTATGGAGTTCTTTTCTTAGCTGCCACATTACATATGATGCCATTGAACACTTTTACATCACAAAATAAGCAGTATAACAAATAAAACGGAAGTGAGCAATACAGAAAATTATGCGATATCCATTACACATCTACCAAATTACATCTGCAGCCATGATATATTTGGAACTTAGTGAAGCTAATAAGATCCAATTATTGTTTTTGGGACCCCCATAAAGCTAATAAGATCCGATTTATATAGCATAATCATGAAAAAATGAGAGGAATTGATGTCTCACCTGATCATAGTTGAGAAGTTCGTGCCACTTTTCCTGAGCAACTAGTTTCCTCACATCTTTGTCCAACATATTGAGGCGATAATTCAAATCCCCAAACCAAAATATCTGACTGTACATAGAATCAACCAAACACAAACTTTTACTACTAAAAAATACAGATGTACAGTAACAAGAAAGAAGATTGAAATATTAGAAATTGATGGTAATTTGCACTGCAGAATAGGAAAAAAAGAAAGAGATAAAGCTTTTACGAAAAGATACATGTGCAATCTTGAGCGCCATTAAAAAAATGAGATGCTTACTCGTGAGATGAAATCGTTTGTGGTAGATCTGATTCAAAGACAGAAGAGAAACGAGTTCGTCTTATAATTTCTGATACATCAGAGTTACGCCTTTCTTCGTCCTTCTGACCGGAAGCCAGATGAGAACAAACAAAGCACAGCCGTGATTGATAGAGGGACATGCTAACAGATACAGATCCCTGCATCATTAAACATAGTTTAGTTATATAAACAGTAAAGGCAAGTATGTTCAATAATTGATTGGAGCCAACATATAGTGATAATATGCCATATCCTCTAAAATAATCTCCAGCCTGGTGCCAATTGCATCAGTATACATCAGATTTTGGAAGGCGACCTTCCGAATTATGATGTAATGTGATGCAATTAACTACATAGAATGTTGCAATGGTCATAAGAAGTGATTGTCAGGATGCTTAAAAATCTAACGCATCCCCATTATAACAACAATTGGGGATGTATTGACACATACGTTACTGTACATCTAGCATGAAAGAATAGCACTACCTTGTTTCCCATGTAGCCCATAAGTCCGACTCCAACAGGAGAGACTGTCAAATTGTTTATGTGCCTCCTGAACCTCTTACGCACCCAAACTGAAACATAAATCCCCACCATCTGTTTGCTGACAATTCTTACATACCTATTGCGTGACTTCACATTATTTTTTATGTACCCATCATCATGTTCCTCCTTTGGAATTTCAGATGAAAAGTCATCTTCATTTTCAGATATTTGGTCCGAAACATCAGAGAGACGATCAAGATCTTCAGGTTTGTCTTGCTGCTCCATCCGCAATAAGTCCAGGTTTCTAGAACTATGGTGTGATCTTTTCAATCCCCCACCTGGTGTAGATTTATGAGAACTAAATATCGGTGGTGTCGCTGTCCTATCAAATCCAATTCTTGCAGAACTGCTCAATACTTTCCGCAATTTTGCGCTAGAGGAGAAAGAAGCGGCTGCATCTAATGAACGCTCTGGCCAGTCTAATCTACTGTCACAATCAATACCGTATATTCTTTTCAACCGCAAATCCTTCAAATCACAATGGTCCAAGCCACAAACATTAGTGTCCCATACATGCTCATCATTCATCACCTCTAATGGATGAAAATCAACTCCTTCAGCCAAAACATCAGCAGCGGAAGAAGTTCTTTGTACTGGTGAAGGTGGTGCACTATAGCTTTTATGTTTACTATGAGGTTCGAATGATTTGTTCAGAGTTCTTCGAATGATTGACTCCCATTTTCGAATTGGCCTATGATCCTCTGCACCAAAAACATTCCCAGCATTCAAGGGGACTACCTCTTGGAACCTGTTAAAAGAGGATACAAATTTAATATCAACGTCCGCTACCTAGACACTCAAACCTTCTTAAATACCAGAAGTTTTACAATAGCAGACAAAATGAACACTGGAAGAGATTCCTTTGGCAGTGAAATCTATGAAATGCATGTTAAATAGTTGTCATGTCCATAGGTATCACTGCTAACACTAATGCCTAAATAGGAATTATCTACTTTTGCAATCATGAAATTTGTAATTACATAGGATTTACTAAAGTGAGGGTTACTCACCCAAGAATGTATATATCAGTCGGTTCTGCGGTACAAAGCCAATCATCAATCTCGACATCATCATCAGGAATTCTTCCTGCAACATTCCAAGTGCCTACCGTTACCCTACAAAGAACCAATTGACAAAAGGCAATAAAATAAGAATGAAAAGAACAGGACATCAGCATTTCGCTGCTGGCACTTGGAATTAAGCATAAGCAAGGACAAGACAGTCTTAGTTTAAAGCCAAACCTCACATCCTTTGTGTTTATGTATTGGAGACGTAAAGTTTCTGACTTCCCTCGCCTGTGTCTCAACTGATAGCCCTTTGAAGGTGTACCTGGAACAAAAAAAAAAAACATGAAAATCATGCATTTAGCAAGCTGATAATATGAGAACTGCGAGTTACTTGGAAAGAAGTCAATTATATACCTGACGTTTGATTTGGCCATTTCGTTGGATTCCCTCGAGTCTTCTGATCATGATCTTGACCATCGTCATCTGTTCTTGCATCCTTAATAGAGTAAGCTGAACAAAACTTTAGAAAATCAATTACACGAAACTACAAAAGAAAAAACAATACTAATTCGTTATGGTAAGCATTCAACACCCGCACCATCATCTTCGCTCTCAGTTTCTGTGTCGAAATCATCTTCACTAAAATCACATGCCTTTGGCTTTATATTTAACCATTTCTTCATCACAATGGAAGGCCAAAAAGCCTGCAACCATATGTAGTTACTGAGATCAATCACCGTAACAATTGGCTTCGTTCTTAGATCAAACAGCTATATCAACTATCAAGGAGCAAAAAGCATACCTCAGATCGCTTGCCGCCTCTCCTGGTCTTCATTATCTCAAGTTCAGTGATATAGTGTGGAAGCCTAGAAATGTTTATATAGTACAAAGCAGAGTTTCAAGCAATCTTTGTTTTGCCAATATTGTAGGAGATGAATATTTAAAAATTAATGATCTTTCTATGAATATTAAGAAACAAGGTCCAGGAAGATTCATGGTTAAGACCAAATAGAAAGGACAGAGAGTAAGGTCATACACTCATTCTCAACACACATCCACAACTTCAAGTTGCATGGTCCCATTTTTCTTATACCAGAAACAGGAACGTGATATTAATAAAAATTCAACACAAACCAGAAATAGCTTATAAAATTGCAAAATGTCATTTTCAGTGATTACAAAAATAGGGTCGTAAAATCAAATGATGGAACACCCATTGCTTTCAGCAACAGTTAAATTAAATACAGCAGAAACAAAATTATTCTTGCCCATTAGAAAAAACCAATTCCAATACAAAAACTCCAATAATCACTAAAAATTCAACCGACCCTAGAGATGATTGTGACTAAAAATTATAAAATTTTCAACTTGGAATTGTTACAACCTGTCCCCAACCACAAAGCTGAGAGTAGGATTGTGCATCAAAAACAATCCGGGAAGAGGCGAATTCTCCGAATGAAGATTCTTTTTAAACTGAAAAAGCAGC
>JAYMTH010002608.1:0-12272 GCA_036897465.1 Pelargonium australe
CCCCCCCCAAATTATTATTATTATTATTTTACTGTTGAAGTTCCGCAATCCTGACATTCTTCATTTTGCTTTAGTGCTACTGTTTGGGTGTTGAGGACTTGGAATTACTGTCTGGAGAAGAGCTTCATACACCAAATTCATTTCTCATTATATTTAACGGGCTCATTCTTGGCAAACATAGGAGACCACAGGTATATATAATGACCCATTAAGATGTGCACTCGCTTACTCAACAATGTGTTACACTGTTATTTTACGTTCTTACCTTCCATCATATTTTTCTTGTTTTTAGCTCTTTGCTAATGCATTAAGAAAATTGCGAAGAGCGGGCAAAATAGGAGAGTTTGTAAGCATCTTTGTAAATGAGAAGCAGGTAAATTCATCTATCAACAGTTGTTTTTATGCCCTTTTAGTTGTTTAGCTTTGATGATGTTAGCTATCTATCATAGATTCATATTTCATACACATGTATTTCACATGCTCGGAAAATTTCCATCAATAATTCTGTAATTGCCTTTTGCAATTTAAAACCATTTACCTCCACCACCTTACAAACACTAGTAAGTACATTTGAAAATATGTTTGACAGCGCTGCGTGTACATTGCATCTGATGGAGGCAGAGTTTGCCGTCCCCTTGTTATTGCAGACAAAGGTGTATCTAGGATTAAAGAACACCATATGAAAGAGCTGTTGGTGAGTGTATGCTATGCCTTCTTTTCATTTTAAAACTTACTATTTCAGTACTTACTTTAGTTTTTGCGCTCTTGAAGGATGGAGTCCGCACTTTTGATGACTTTTTACGTGAGGGGTTGATTGAGTATCTTGATGTTAATGAGGAGAACAATGCTTTGGTTTGTTCTTATCTACAAGTTTCTGATGGCCTTTGCTTTTGTTATGCTATCATCAACAAACTATAATCATCATTACATAATTATCTGCTGTGTAGATTGCTTTATATGAAGGAGACGCAAAAGCAGAAACTACCCATATTGAAATTGAACCTTTCACCATTTTAGGTGTATGTGCTGGGCTTATTCCCTATCCACATCACAACCAGTCACCAAGAAATACCTATCAGGTTTCCTTCATTAACTTATTTCATATCAGGAAAAGGGTTATTCGCGTCTCAAAGTGCTTATGCTTTCTTTGTAGTGTGCAATGGGGAAACAAGCAATGGGAAATATTGCGTACAACCAGGCAAGTAGTGCCATAATTCATGTCCTACATTCCTATTTTCAGTATGTGTTTTGCAAGAATCCAGCTATTCCATTTAGTTCTCATGGCATGCTAACTAGATTGGGGCTTTGGCTCCTCTAGAGTTTGTGGAGTAATATGCACCATTCAAGAAAAAAAGAGCGGTCTGAGTTTATTGAAGTCCCTAAAATGAAACCTAGTTTAAGAAGAATGATATTCGGTTTGGATAATACTTCATATAATTTCCCTGTTCGAATTACTAACTTTGACATGTTTGTTAAAAATGATTCAGCAGTCTGCATGAAGAAGTACCTAAAAAAAAATAGTCTTCGACCCTTGATTAGATAGATCTTTCTGGTTTCATGCTTGTAAATATCCCACATTGGAAGCATGTGGAGTTTGAGACTACATGATATACTAGTTGAGTTCTCCACTAACACCTTAAGCTTCTAGGTTTATGTCTTTACCAGTCACATTATTAATTCCATAGTTAATTGAGGGTCATTCAGTATTCCTTGATCTCATAGGACTAGAGTGGATCTAGAATGAACTCAATGAGCTCTCTTTGAGATTGTTACATGTGCTGGTAGTTAATTTTAAATATTATACTTATTGGGTTTCACTGAATGGTATGATCAGTTTCCTTTGTACTGAGACTCTGATTCTATAAAAATTTACAGATTTCTGAAAATTGCTTAGGACTAGAGGAAACTTGTAGGATTTGAATTTCAAGCAAGGGTTTTGAAAATTGCTCAATGATTCAAATTGAATGAAGATTGGAAGTCAAAACTGGGAACAGTTACAAGCTGGAATTAGTGAAATAGGAGGCTGTTGTGGATATGTGAGCAGTAGAAAGGGTAAACAGAAAAATAAGCATATTGAAGAAGATAAGCTGTTTCACACTTTCAGTATCTGTCAAATTTTAAAGATAATATATGTCATCCAACTAACCTGATCGCTATGGATATGGAATTCATTCTCTTTAAAAGTAAACGAATGATTTGTGCACAACCTATATAGCTATACCATTTGTTCTGCAGTTAAACCGGATGGACTCGTTGCTTTACCTTTTGGTGTATCCCCAACGGCCTTTACTAACAACAAGAACAATTGAATTGGTAAGCTTCTTCTTCTTTTTTTTTTTTTTTTTTTTTTTGCAAGGCATTATTGGGATACGTATTAAACTCTTCAATTTCAGATTGGATACGATAAACTTGGAGCAGGACAGAATGCAACCGTAGCTGTTATGAGTTATAGTGGGTATGACATAGAGGATGCCATAGTCATGAACAAGTCTTCTCTGGATCGTGGTTTTGGTCGGTGCATAAGTATAAAAAAGTATGAAACACCCATACTGTGTTCTGTGGCGTCATTTGCTGTGATTTTCCTTAACTTGTTTTGATTGGTCAACTAGTTGAGTTATTGCTGGATAGTTATTTCAGATTTTCCCCTTCTAATGAACAGGTATACTGCTATCAACCAAAAGTATGAAAATAATGCATCAGATAGAGTTATCAGACCCTCAAGAGGTCAGGGTTCAGAGAGAATGCAGGTAATACACAATAGGGCTTACATCTATGATTTTAGCCATTCTAGTAAAAGATAGCATGCCATTGTTGGATTTATGCTTGTTGAATGAGGTGGCATTTTTCTTGAACATATACTGATAAATATTAGGAAACTTAATTCGAGAACAGCAGGGAGCCACCGAACACAAAGGAACTGTACAAAACCAGTTTCTGAAAGCAGTAGCTAACTATTTAGGAAATCTGAAAGAGAAAAAGGTGTCTGAATAGTAAATTTGTCAGACATCCAAGTGATAAGGATGTAAGAGAGATAAAAGCCATTGCCAGCAGCTCGATCCCCTGAAAAGTCCCCTTATTCCACTTTCTCCAGAGAATTGACTCGATGCAGTGAGGGTTGATTATTCAAGTATTTGTACTACTGAATTTGCCAAGTCTCTGTGTTCTGCTTGCAGTCTGGCAAACTCAACAATTACATGCCAAAGTGATGTTTAAAGTCCATGTTTGACTACTTGAGCAACTGGATAATGAATAAAAAAAGATCAATGTCTCACTACTTCTATACATACCACATTGGCACTGTAATCACCAAAGAAAAAAAGTATACTTTACGTGGAGCACAAGGATACTAAACAGCCCTACTAATGAGCAATAGATTCTACATTAACCTTTGAAGTAGGATCTGCATTGAATGGTGACTTCAGATAGCATCTTTCCCAAAGAATTAGTCATACTGTCTTACATCTGCATATTGTACACACTGTTGCCCAACGATTTCTATTGAGTGTTCTTCCAGTCCTGATCAGGCGCTTCTAATTTTGATACCAACTAATCTTCTCACCTTCACTAGCCATGTAAAGATATCCAGAGTTTTAGTTTTTGAAAGGCTTCCATCATGCCAAATTTAATTCGTTGATCATCTCCAACTGAAATCTAAATATGATTATATGATGATCAGTTGATCACTGGCTCCAATCTTTGCCGTAGACACATCATAATGTCTCGAGGTCCACTGTTTTAAAATTGTCTGGTATTCTTTTAAATAAAAATTCAATGGTTTTCTACTTCATCTCAAATTGAAAAAATCTTTTTGGATATGTTTGGCTTACATATTTGTACTGATATAGATATTGGATGATGATGGGCTTGCTTCTCCTGGGGAAATAATTAAGAATGGAGACATCTATATCAATAAACAGTCCCCTAACGTTACAAGGGGATCTGGTGCAATATCAGAAAGGTTAGCTGATTAATCCTTATGGAAACTGCTTGTTTTTTTTTTTTTTTTTTTTTTTTTTTTTTTTTTTTTTTTTTTTTTTTCATTATTTTTTTTTATTTCTTTCTTTTTTTTCTTCCATACATCAGTTTTGCTTATGCCTTTTTGCTGTTTTAGTGAATATAATTGGACTAGACAAACTTTCAAGTATCCAGAGGGAGAGACAAATGTAGTGGATAGAGTGGCTATTTGTTCTGATAGGAATCTCAATACATGTTTCAAATTTTTGATCCGCCATACGCGTAGACCAGAGGTAAAGCGTGATGATGGAAATTGGTTAATTTATGTATATGCTTATCATTGTCTTTTATTGACTCTGTATTGGTTCACTCAGGTTGGTGACAAATTTAGTAGCAGACATGGGCAGAAAGGTGTTTGTGGCACCATTATTCAACAGGAAGACTTTCCATTTTCTGAACGTGGAATTTGCCCTGATTTAATTATGAACCCTCATGGATTCCCAAGGTAATGCCTTTTACTTATTACTGATCTTGTTATATACTGATAGGATAATATCATTAGTTCTTGTATTTGTGTGATGTGTAATTTGTGGCTACTGGTGTCAATAGACATGGTCTATATTTTGGGTCTAGCCAAACCACTTTTCCTACAGTGGTAATGTAGCATATTTTTTTGGAACAATGGTGGTTCTAGAGCATTGCAGATTGGCAGGATACATGTATGTGATTGTGTTCGCATGTGTATCAATGATATTTCTTTCTTATACAGCACCCCTATGTGCAGTCTTGTAGTTATTTGTATCGTATAATATTTGTAAATTGCTTAACCTTTTGGCCTGTAAGATAAAAATCTGAGTTCCAAGTATTGATTTGTGAGGCAGCTCTTGTTTATCTAAGAGTTCAGTAGGCAGTTACATAATAATGAGACATCATGGTAATATGGTATGCATGCATTCTTAGCATCTAAGATGTAAAATTCATTGTTCTTTCAATTTTCTTTTCCCAAATCACACCCTTTTATTTCAAACACTACTTTGTAAGCTTTTTGTGTTGTGTGCTAGATGCCCATTAAAATTAGCATTATGTAGGTATTTTGTGAAAATAACTTATTTCATTTGTGTGGAGTTTATGGTTCTTTTATTACTGCTTTTGTGATTGTTTAAGGGTATTGTACCCAGCTCTTTATATGTATATTAATGCAGTTTTATATGTTGTTTCCATCAGTCGTATGACTGTTGGTAAGATGATAGAGCTTCTTGGAGGTAAAGCTGGAGTTTCATGTGGTAAGTTTCATTACGGCAGTGCTTTTGGGGAACCGAGTGGTCATGCAGACAGGGTTGAAGTTATAAGGTAATGTTTGTATGTGTCTCCATTATAGAGCTTCCAGGATTTTATTTCTTAAATGGTATTTTTGCATTCCACCAGTGAAACACTAGTGAAGCACGGCTTTAGCTACAATGGAAAAGACTTCATATATTCAGGTATTGATGTTTTCTTAAAAGAAGTTTATATGTAAAATAAATAATCAGGTAACATACTATGTGTATTAAATATTTCAGTTTCGTTCCTTGTAACATGTTTAGTTGATAAAGTATGTTTGATTAGTGGTACAACAGTCAGAATCTCAAAAACCATTGGAGTGCATATCATCAATAACTAGATAATCGATAGTCTCCATCAGAATCTCATTTGTTTTGTTACATTGTTTGATTTTCCATCTTGTTTACATTGATGATCAATCCTATTGGTCTAAATAGAATGACATTTTGGGTTTGAATTATACTCAGCTTCTAGCTAATCAATCTAAATATTGTGTGGTTATCAACGATATTAACAATGATATTCTGTTATGTTGGTCTAAATAGAATGGAGTTGTGTTAATACTCTCTTCCAGTATCCCTATGTTTAGCATGAAGCAATTATTTTTGTCTTCTTTAACTAATTGAGTAGCTTTAGCTTAGAATAATACTCTGTGATTCCACTTCCACGGTTCCACCACCATTGGT
Source organism: Pelargonium australe (assembly GCA_036897465.1). Lineage (NCBI taxonomy): Eukaryota > Viridiplantae > Streptophyta > Magnoliopsida > Geraniales > Geraniaceae > Pelargonium > Pelargonium australe. Next base: position 5,961 of record JAYMTH010002608.1, read on the forward strand.
GAATGCCCAAATTCAGAATTTTTTAGATTGTGCATTCTCACATCAACATCATGATTTTGACTTTTGTTTGTAGGCATCACAGGCAGCCCACTTCAAGCATATATCTTCATGGGGCCAATTTACTACCAGAAGCTCAAACATATGGTTAGATTTTTTTCTTTTTAATATTATTTTTAACTTCAATAATTTCCAAGAACTTCGTGTAGACTACAACAAAACATCTTTATGAATCTTGTTGTTTCTTACATAAGATCTTTACAATCTAGTATATCAAAAGCTCCTAATAGTCATTTTAGTGTTTTTTTGGTAAATACTTGTATCTATGACTATAAACTTGCTGTTCCTCATTTCTATGTATAAATTGAATTTGGTTACTTATCTGATGACACTTTGATATGTTTGGACTACAAAAGTAGATTGGTCATATTGTAAACAGAGTTGCTGCTGTAAAACTTATATCACAGAGTAGCATTCTCAGTTGTCCACTTGTCCTTATGAATCTGGTTCAGTATACTCTGCCATATTTACTGAAAAAGGTGAAATGAAGAAAGAACATGTATCTAAAAATGAGTGGCTCGTAATCTGTATAGAAATATATACTCAACACATGTTATAGAACAAACGATAAATGTTAAAATTATTAAGAAATCTAAACTTGAAATACTTTATAGTTATTTGGTTCTTAATCATTGCATCTAAGATTTTATATTTTTATTTTGTAACTTTTCCAGAATTATGTAATCACTGAGTGTAAAAAGCTTATGATCCGTACTGTGATGCAGACTTTAGACATGAATTGCATGTGATCATGCACAAAGAAATCGTATTACTCAAAGGGCTCGAACATAAGGGGAAAGGGAAAATAGATTAGAAAGTTGGAACATTAGAAAATGATAAAAAGTTGAAAATAAAAAAGGTTAATCTTATCAAAACCAGTGTCACCATGTTTATTGTGCTTTAACCCTTTCGCTCTTTTAGTATGTCTGTCTGCACTCTGCAGCATTATATACCCTCATGTGAACTGGTTCACTTTGTGTGTTACATTTGGTGTCATCTTTTCCTCTAACTTGTAAAATTGCTATTAGTCCAAGACTGACATATCTGAGCAAGTAGGGTTGTTTGTATTCTCTGCATACAATCAAGATTGTACTTTTATTGCACAAGTTCCTCTATTTAATTAATTAACTATTTTTTTCTGGCATTCAAGCACTTTAAACTGAAGAAATCATCCCGTTGTATTACCACTGTTCTATCCTCTTTAATATCACAGTGTATTTGATTACTGTTAATGTATCCCACATCGAAAGAATGTGAAGTTTGTCACCACTTGATATACACGTTGGGCCTTCCACCTATCAACTTAAGCTTTTAGGTTGGAGTCAAGTTTAACAATCACCATTAAAATTGGTTGTCATTCTTCCTATTTTGTTAACTTTTATCAAGGTATTGGATCAATATATTCTTACCCTTTGTGTAAAAATGAAACTGCTCAGCCGTTGATTTATTATTCTATATATTTCACATCTAACTTAGTTGAGTGGGCTATTGATTTTACATGTATATTGTTATATCCAACTCCTTGACTCCGTATTTAATAAACCCATAATTTCTGATGATTAGGTCATAGATAAGATGCACGCCCGAGGCAATGGACCCCGGGTCATGCTAACTAGGCAACCAACTGAAGGAAGAGCACGGAATGGAGGTTTCTTATCTTCCATACTTAAATCTTCATTTACATGTGTGCATTTTATGAATTGCTTTCATTCTAATGATATTTAAATCCCAGGATTACGAGTGGGAGAAATGGAACGCGATTGTTTAATTGCTTATGGTGCTAGTATGCTGATTTATGAGCGCCTTATGATTTCTAGTGATCCTTTTGAAGTCCAGGTATGAGCTCTCATACTTATGCTCACTTTTAATACATTTTTATAGCTCCTAGGCCCTAGCTATATGTCTGTAATTGGTTTAATGAGTAATCTTGGCATCCTTTTGTATATCACGGACATCTTTATCAAAAAAGTTGCAGGGTCTCTTGGTCATTTTATATTTCCTTGGGTTACCCAGTCAAAGTAACATACAATTTTTTCTTTTTGTAACTGTCTTGTATATGAAGAGGGAAGTGAGCAAATCGATCATATTATTGTGATAGAATTTCAGTGAAGATGTGTTTAGACTTTGAAAAAAATTCAATATTTGAGTGTTGGATATTATTTGCTCATAAATCAAGTTAACCCTATGATTTCCAAAATCCGCTCCCTTGTACATGTTGAAATTCATCCCAATATTACAAGCATATTATGGCTGTAATTCAATTCCATCACTGATACCTCAGCTTGAAGAACAGGGTATGACTGGTAATATATATATTTTTTTTTTCTTTCAGGTCTGTAGACAATGTGGATTGTTAGGATATTACCACCATAAGCTGAAGACTGGAATTTGTTCTGCATGTAAAAATGGGGATAATATATCCACTATGAAATTACCATATGCGTGCAAGCTCTTGATTCAGGTAACTTTAACATTCTATTGATTATCATGTATATGTTCAATTTTGCATAACTCTTTCCTCTCTACATTCTGTTGATTATCATGTATTGGTTCCATGTTGCATAACCCTTTCCTCTCTTCACACGGTGACTTGCTAACTAAGTATTCATGTGTGAACAACTATGGAATGCATATTATTTTAGTTTCCAGACTCTTTTCTGGTCTTATTTGAAATGTCCATGACACACTTCATCACATGCTCAGATTCTTATTCGAGCTATTTTTCATCCCTTTTGATGTTGTGTACCTAGCTACATTTTTTCAAATCATTGCTCTTCTATCTTCTTTGTGAGAGTTTTAATTGAGGTTCTTATTTTTTTTTTTTTGTAGTTTTGTATCTAAATTGTTATCAGTTGACATGTTAGGTTTATTATCTCAAGGCTTATTGAAACGCAATGATGGGACAATCTATTTTGATTTGATGAAAATACACATGAATTCAACTTTTGGTGAATCCTAGGGGCTATAGCATTCTGACTAGGATAGCGCGCACACACATATCCCTGAAAATACAATTGCATTAACGTTCAGCTGCTAAGGATTGCTCGCGCACACATATATCCCGTTAAACATAGTGAAAATACCAGAAATCTCAAAAATAAGACCCAAAAGAAGGTGCAGAGTTAGTTTCATGGACATATATTTACTAGTGCTATACAAGGCCCGTTTCTTAAAGTTGTAACATTTGGTAGTGATTTACTCTACCCTTGTTCCATGCTTCTAAACATGATCTCGTGCTCTAATTGGATTGATTTTAAGAATAACTTGGGAAGTAATCAGGGTGGTGGAGATGCTATTTTTCAATCTATTATGTGATGAAGATTAATCTGCTTTTTTTTCACGTGTCCAGGAACTGCAATCAATGAATATTGTCCCGCGCTTAAAACTAGAAGAGGCGTGATCATGGAGGCAGTTCTTATGGATGAGCCGAAAGGAAAGAATTTGAGAGATTATCCGGCCTGCTCTTATCACAAATTTTGATCTCGAAGATAGGCAGTGGATAAGAGTTGAATGTTGCAGTTGTGGACTACTGTAAGCATGGTTTGAACTTTTCACTGGTGGTTGCGGGTTTGCAGAAGCAGAACTACCCCAGATTGATCTACCTTGTGCTGCTATATATGAGAGGTGTGTTTGTGCATTTCATCCAGACAAAACAGGCTGGTGAGAGCTGCACGGTCGTGTATGTCCTATGTTATTTTCAGTGTAATATACTGAATTTTTCAAAGAAAAAGAGAGATTTGAACGATGACACAAATTGGTGGGGAACTGCTGACATATTAGAGAATGTACTTTTTGCTTTTTAGTTCAAGGATTAATGTTAGATCATGTGATTATAAAGATTATGAAAGAGAAGTGGTTGAAGTAAATATTAAGTGAAGTTATATGTAAAAGTGTTCTACACAAAAAATTAATTAAATTAGGTAGTTTTGATTTTTCTGCACCAATTTAGAACATTAAATATAGTTAGTGTACATGCCTTGGTGTCAGCAATCTCGGATAATTAGAGTGCGTTTTTGCCAGGCCGGTTGATCACAGATAACGTATGTGTGGCGAATGAACTGTCTCATTTCATTAGGAAGCAGAAGTCTTGTTGGTGGAGTGCGTTAAAGCCATAGTTATTTATGGCGCAAGACGCACAATGGCGCAAACCCCTTCAGGAGCCACGGGCATGGCTCGTGCCTTTTGAAAATATGGCGCTTATAGGCACTAAATTTTATATATAATATGCATATTTAATAAATTATCATGTTAATAAATTATGTAAATAAGTTCATGCTAAAATTAATATAATGTATAAAAGTCATCACTGTGCCAAAGATCTTAAAAACTAAAACCTAAAATGAACTGTAGCGTTGAATCTAAATATTTTAGTATTTATCCTCATCAAAAGATTTGTAGACTTGTATTGCTGACTTGCTGTAACTGTAAGTTGATTTCTTTTGCTGCTATATGCTACCTTTCTTTTTGTCTTTCAATGTGTTAATTAATTCTTGTGATTTATGTATTTATGACGGGTGATTATGTTTTTTATTTCAATTTTCAGAAATTAGAAGTTTAAAAAATTGTGGAATAAGGAAATTCTATTGTGATTAAACTTTCCCTTTTTATTTGAAATTTAATTGCTTCAGTTATAAACAATAAGATTGAGTTAATGATTTGAATTTTGAACTAAACACATACAAAATTCATAATTAATGCACAATTTTCATATGACGCTCCATCCTTGCGCCTCGGCATATGGTGCATAAAAGGCACGCCATCGGTAAATCGCCTCGCCACATGGCTATTATGGCGCCATGGGTGCACCTCGCCGCGCCATGGCGCACCACTATGGTTAAAGCTGGACATGGCTAAAACGTACGACAATGGAGTGAGATTTGCTGCGGGTATGATGATTCGGTTAGAATTCTAGCTAGATTGAATTGAATTGGTCATGAGTTGTGTCCAGACGATCAGTTTCCGAGTAGAATTGGGAGGAGGGTTTTCAAAGCAGTTCTCAACATCTCGTGGGATCAGACAGGGAGACCCACTCTCGCCTTACATGTTCTTAATTGTGGTCGAGGGGCTCTCGTGCCTCATGCGTAGTAGGGAGGAAACAGGGGCTATTAGTTCGTTTGCAGACGAAGTCTTAGTATTCTTTTGAGGTCGTTTAAGGGAGGCTGAGACAGTTAAACAAATACTTCAGATCTACGAGAAGTGTTTGGGTTAGAAGGTGAATTTCCATAAATCATCCTTGTAGTTGTGTCCCGATAAGGATCTGACAGTGGAAGCCCAACTTATTCAATGTTTGGGTGTGCAACGGGTCTCGACATTCGATAAGTACCTAGGGATTCTGAGCTGTGGGAGAGGCAGTCGGGTTCAGCTTTTTGACTATATTGTCCAAAGAGTGCAAGCTCGCATTTCCTCTTGGTCATCTCGGACACAAGGCAGGAAAAGAGGTGCTCCTAAAGGCTGTGGCGCAAACAGTTCCATCTTATTGCATGGGGGTATACATTTTACCGATCACCATTTTCAAACGTATAGAACGAGCGGTGAGTTAGTTTTGGTGGAGTTCATGGAAGGGTTTGGCGAGAGGGTTGCATTGGCAGGCTTGATAGTGGATGTGTCGTCGAAAGAAATGTGGAGGGCTCAGTTTCAGGGATATCCAAGCTTTCAATCTGGCATTATTGAGAAAGTAGTTATCGAGGATTGAACATAATCACACGTCTCTATTTAGCCAAATGTTCAAAGAGAAGTATGCTCCAAATTGTTATGTCTTTGAGGTCAGACTAGGGAATTGGTCGAGCTATGTATGGTGGGGCATCCGAGCGGCTCATAAGTACGTCCGACATGGGAGTGTCAAGAGGGTGGGGGCAGGTTTCCAGATATAGGCGCTCTATGATTCTTGGGTACCTACTTACCCGAGTTTTGTGTTCAGATCAAAGAAGGAATTGAAGGGGTAGTGGCGCCTAGTATGAGAGTGGCAGATTTAATGGAATTGGGGCATAGGACCTGGAACAGAGTGATGTTGAGGCAACTTTTTGATGAAGAGTCATGTAAGGAGAATTGGGTCAGAGGGTAAATGAAGATGTTTGGTATTGGATCCATGATCGGAAAAGGGCGGTATTATGTGCATAGTGGGTATAGGTTGATCCGGGGAAATCTTGATCAGGGCATAGGTGATGGCCCGATGTGGAGTACAACCTGGGGATCCCAGGTGCAGGGCAAGATCAAACATTATCTGTGGCGGGGGGGCGCCTGGGTGGTCCCCCTGCT
>JAYMTH010002609.1:0-12267 GCA_036897465.1 Pelargonium australe
TAAACACGGGTAGTTGTTCCCGTTTTTGTTGGATCGGGTAGCTCGGCGCATTCGGGGTTGGGCCTCTCGGTTTCTTTCAAGGGCGGGGAGGGAGTTACTTGTTAAAACAGTTGCGCAAGGTTTGCCGAATTATGTGATGAGTATGTTTTTACTCTTAGTTGATTTATGTGAGGTTCTTGAGCGGATGATGAATTCATTTTGGTGGGGTTCGAAGGGGGGGTGATAGGAAGGCGATTCACTGGTGTTCGTGGGACCGTTTGTGTGCGAGTAAATTAGGTGGTGGGTTGGGTGTTCATGTCGGGGTTTTATTTCGATCGACTCGGGATAATTTAATTATTAAACGTGTTGAGGTGGATGGTAGGTGTGTGGTGTGTGAAGGTGGCGTAGAGTCTGTGACCCATGTTTTTTGTGTGTGTCCAGTACCTATGGAGTGTTGGGAGTGAGTGTGGGGTGGAGAGAAGGATGGACCTTTCTAGATTGGTGGAATGAGGTCTTTGACAAATTGGAGATTGGAAGGTGGGGAATGGTGGCTGTGATGTGTTGGTATTTGTGGAATGGTAGAAGATGGAGTGTTCAACAGTTGGTGGCTGGTGCTATGGAGCTTTTTCATGGCTGGTTGGGGGCTCAAGGGAGGCAACATAATGGCAGTTCAAGTGGGGGTGGTGGAGCTGTTAGGAGATGGCAAAAGCCGGAGGTGGAGGTGGTACTGTGATGCTGCATGTTTCACGTTGCATGGGTGGGTCGGAAGGGACGAGAATGGGACTTTGTTGGGAGCTGCTGGGTGTCGCCGGAGGGAGGTATGTTTGGAGGTGAGAGAGGCTGAGGTGTGGGCTATTCGTGAAGCTCTGGTATGGGCACAATGTAATGGATGGAGGCGATTGGTGGTTGAATCGGACTCTCAGTCCATCATTAGTGTGCTTCGGAGCCGGAGTAAGGAGATGGGGAGAGTTGGCTTGCTTATCTATGATTGTTTGACACTGGTTTCGTCTTTTGATAGTGTCATCTTCTCTTTTGTGTATCGGTCTACGAATTCGGTGGCTAAGGCTTTAGCAAGGCTGTCTAATTCTATGTCTTGAGTGTAGGTCGTTTTTGGCAGGCGAAAGCCCGGATTCTCTTGTTAATTTGTCTTTGGTTGATTTAATATAAGTTGGTTTTCCTTAAAAAAAAAAAAAAAAACTAATGACTTATTCTATATATCACTTTCAATTTTTCAGTTCAAGTACTTGCAACAATATTGTTTGAGCATACACTATATTGTTTGTATTAGCTTTATGAGAACTATACAGGAAACTTTCAGAACTGCAATTATTCAAAATTTTCATGCATACAAAGCCTTTTCGAATCGAATTCGGATTTGTTTTATCAACGTGAACAAACTCTATTTCAAACCCGAAATTGTCACCTCTAGCGGAGAGTGTGCTACAGGAATATGAGAACCTTTTAACATTTCCAAGGTGGTTGTTGGTTAATTTTAATCAGGATTACATAAGTAGTCCCACATGATTGATTGATTGAGGGCATAAAACTAGTTGGTTAGCGCTAATCAGGATTAAATGGGACTATTTACATTAGCAAAAATATCAATTGAATTGTCAATTTGTCATGTCAACAGGAAAATGGACCACTGATATGGAAACGTACGCTTGAAACCCAAATTTACCCTTCCATCAATATCACTTACTGATAACACTTCCGGCAGGTAGGGTTGGGACAAATCAAATTCAGGAAAAACATGTTTTATAAACAAAGGATTAAGACAAAAAAAAAAAAATATGGGAAGTTTTTTTTTTTTTTTTTTTTTTTTTTTTAATTCGGAAAAGTGTGTGTTGTAAACGTCGCTCTTCTCCCCTCTTCGTTTTGAGTGTATGGACAATATGAGGTTCTTTAATGACTTTGTGCCGCAATCAACGAACAGACGGGCTAACAAGTTGACGAATATGTCGTTGTTTTATTACACATTTCTTCATCAATCATAATATCACTCGTCAGTAAATGCTTTTAGAATTTAATCTAATGCTCTCGTAATTATTATATAAAAAAATGGCCTCTTGCGTTTAACGTTACATCATTTTATTTATATAATTATATTACTTCAATTCAACAGGAATCGAGGCATGTTCAGCAATTGAGGACCATTTTTCACTTGCCTACAAGAAGACCACAAACATAGGATTAGAGACCAACCTCGCAGGTCAAGCGCAATATAAAGATGTTCTTGAGTTGACTCCTTTTCTATCAAAACAAAATATTGAAAAAACTGTCATTTATTTCACTAGAAAACAGTAACGATGGCCACCCCCAATTCTTCTGATGCTTCTCTCACTACTCACAGGTAACCTCGAATCTTCTCTTCTTCACTCTCAATCTTCAACTTGGCTCTTGGGTTTCCTTTGTTTTTTCACTTCCTGGTGATCTCAGTGCTTTCTGCAACTTCTTTTCTTTTCTGATTGACTCTGTTTCAGCTATTTTCATGGTTTAAGATTGAGCTACTCTATGTGATTCAATTGTTTTGAGCTATTTCTCTTGACACCATTTTGATTGACGAGAGAATCTTTCCCTTTTCAAGTTTCAGGGTTCTGTTTGGTTTCCGGGAAAGTATCTTATAAATTTTCTCTCTTTTCTTTTTATTATCAAGAACACAATTAGAAAAATACCATTTTGATCTGTGAGAAGTCATTTTCTTTTCTCGATTTGAAGATTTCAAGACTCTGTTAGGTCTCAGGAAATTTTAATATGTTGACTAGTTGTTTGGCTGTAGAAGGACCATGGTTAATGGTTCATTTGGTGCCCCTAATTTTTTGTTGTTGTCAGGATTGTTTAAGGACTGCCTTTTATTTAACTACCAATTGAATTTATGGTTTTAATTGGCATAAAACTTCATATATGCAAAATGTTAGGTTACAGATGTCACTACTTCCACTCATAATCAAATGACCTCTCTGAATAGAATTCAGCAGCCTCCAATTGATTTTATCATGCCAACGGGGTAATTGATTACGACCTCAGGCCTTTGAGCTTTATACATTACTCATGCCAAATTGATTTGAACACAACTTAGCTCTCTAACTCTTGCACTTTTGGACTCATGAATTGCTATGGACTTGAACCAGAGCGTAATATGACCATTTTGGGGTGAATCTTAATGATTGTCTTTATAAGTGTGATTTTTGGGTATATGTGGGCACCTATATTCGCACAATCTATACCTTTTGGTATTTATGGTGAAAACCATTCATTAATGTGTTTTCTTTATGAGTTAAGTAGATTTTGTGCAGCTGTATTCCTATCTGCTAGTCTTTAGATGACCCTTATAGTTGCACTAAATCTATGTATGATATTGATGTAATGATGTTGATTGGCACAAGGGTACGAGTGTTTCATTTTCTAGTCTTACAATGCCAAGAATCTACTTATGTAGTTTATGGGAAACACCTGGAAGCTACTTGTTGATGCAAAAAGGTTATTGCTATAAGGCGCATTCTTTATAGTACTACTGCACTGCTGGATTTGGTATTAGAGTTCAAAACAGCAGAAACCTTCCATTCAGTAGGAACTTTTTTGCATTGCCCAAAAGGTTCTACAAATGATATGTGAACATACTAATGTCGGTTCTAATTTGGTATTGTATTTGTGTTTTGATAGACATAGGCTTTATCGCCCATTTTGGCATCTATGATTGCCATATGAAGGCAAAAACAAATTTGCTTTGAAGTATGATTATGAAGCTATTACCAAACATGACATAAAAGCCTAGTAATAGCTGAACTGACAACAAACTCTGGTGTACTTTATTAAACCTTTATACTGTGCATACAAGTTATGTAGACAGTAGATTTTGACATGTATGTTTTCTTTTCTAGATTATTAGGCAAGGTGGCAGTCGTCACAGGTGGAGCAACTGGCATTGGAGAAAGCATTGTTCGTTTATTTCACAAGCATGGTGCCAAAGTTTGTATACTTGACTTGCAAGATCGTTTAGGGGAGCAGGTCTGTGAATCCCTCGGGGGTGAACCAAACACTTACTTTTTCCATTGTGATGTTTCAAAAGAAGATGATGTTCAGCGCGCTATTGACTTCACTGTTGATAAATTTGGTACACTTGACATCATGGTCAACAATGCCGGATTGTCAGGTCAACCCTGTTCCGACATTCGCAACGTGAACTTATCAGAGTTTGAAAAGGTGTTTGATGTAAATGTGAAGGGAGTCTTCCATGGAATGAAGCATGCCGCTCGGATCATGATCCCTCTAAAGAAAGGCAGTATCATCACTATCTGCAGTGTAGCAAGTGTCATAGGTGGCCTTGGTCCACACGCATACACAGGTTCGAAGCATGCAGTTTTGGGGCTCACCAAGAATGTCGCGGCTGAACTGGGTCTACATGGAATACGTGTGAACTGTGTTTCTCCTTATTGTGTCCCAACAGCATTGGCATTGGCTCACCTGCCTGAGGAGGAGAGGACTGAAGATGCGCTGGCTGGTTTTCGCACTTTTGTCGGGACGAATGCTAATTTGCAGGGGGTCGATTTGGCAGCTGATGATGTGGCGAATGCAGTGGTCTTCTTAGCTAGTGATGAAGCCAGGTATATCAGTGGGGACAATCTCATGATTGATGGAGGATTCACAGGTGCAAATCACTCACTCAGAGTCTTCAGGTGATGACCAATGTTGCTCCTATATGCAGCTTCAGCATTCTTGACTATTACATACCTCTAATAAATGATGTTTTCTATTTCTAAATGGTTATACATACTATAGTTTTTTGCAAATAAAAGAATATGGTTCTATTCAATGCTATTTCTTTTGCTGAGCTACATCTGCAATTTGGCTATTACTTTTATTGGAACTTCAACCTGAACAATGAACTCAACCTTAAATTTTGGCTCTACTTGTTCTTTCACACAAGAATATAAATGGTTCAGCAACTTGCCGGCGTCTAGGGTTACACTTTACTTTTATTAGAACTTCAGTCGGAACAATGAACACAACCCTAGGTTTCGAATCTACTTGATCTCTCTAAAATTACACACTAACGAAGAACTAGCTTCTCGCCTCTTTTTGTTTATGGTCACACCAAATTTTCTATCATGTATACCAAATATGTTCAACATTTGAATCATGTCTTCTTGCAGACAAATATATATATCTCAAGCATACAAATAACCAACGCATTAAGGTTTCTTGGTGTTTGCTGATAAATAATAAAAAAAAAACATTAAGGTTTCTTGTTATATTGAATAGATTATCAAGATCTCAAGATGACTTGTGAGAAAGAGAATATCATGATTCTTTGAACCTTCCATTGAGAAACTAGGCATTTGCACATAAAGAAAACTTAACATCCTTTGTACAAAGTAGAGGAGGAAAAAAACTCATGCTCATGTGATCAATTCAATCATATCTCCTAAACCTCCATGCTGAAACTGAAAAAAGAGGTTTTTCATGCCAGAAAATAATCAAACATCCATTTTCTTCTCTAATATTATAGCCTGCACCATAGCTCTGCTGCAACATTCTCCTTGCCTGCAACATTGCATGGTAGCTCAAAGCTACCCTCCCAAACCCACACTGCTCCAGCCTCAGACCCCATTTCTCCAGCTTCTCATGTCTCTCCACTCTCTCAGCTCCCTCGCACGCTATGATGTTCTTTATTTCCTCCCCAAGAAGCATTTTCTCAACCTTTTGTCTCTCCAGTGATGATCTTGGAACAGTTGACTCCAAGCAATCAAACAGTGTAGCATAAAACTGCAATGCCTCCATAGCCCTCTCTATAAAAGTGGAGCCATTGTGGTTTGCTTCTTGCTCAGTCATTACCATGACTTTTGGAGAAAGGCCACAAAGTGCTGTGAGAAAGCTTCCCATCTTTGCTGAAGCTGATAAAGACAACGGGGACGATGCTGATGGTGAGTCAATTGGGCTATGCATATGCATCAAATCTCTCTCTAGCCACTCTCCCAACGTGCGCTGGTTCATCTGAAGCACTCTCATCAAATGGGAATTTGAGTTTCTTGATGCTGAAGGCGAGTTCCTTCGCAAGGATTCATCATCAGCTGCCAAAAGAGTGTGCAGCTGAAGTACAGAGCTAATTGCAAGAGCCTCTCCTGTCTTAACGCGCAAGCTTTCGATATCAAGATTCTCTAACTTGCTAACTATTGGATTGAACTGAAAAGGTATGTCCAATTTTTCTGCTTCTTCTGTCAAGTGAAGAGCCACTTGTTCCAACACCTCCTTTTGTTCATTAATGCCTGTGATTCTCAGATGAGGAGGTCCTTCTGGCCTTGCACTCAGTGTCTGCAAAAGATTGATCCACAGGAGAGGCTCACAAGAATTAAGATCAATGATATGAACCATCTTCTCCCCCTCCATTGCATCTACAATCGCTTGGTTTGTAACCACGTACGCGAGCTTCAAGAAGGGGCATAGCTCAAAGAACATTCTTTGAACCTGAATATTTTCTGAGATGGAAGATATCTTTGTGGAATTGAGGGCTTTGTGTAAACCAGGCCAACTTTTAAGCATCCGGTCAGCAAATGCCTCGGTGAAGTAAGCAGCAATTCTTTGCACTTGATCACCATCAGGAGAGGTGAGGTGGGAGATATGCTCAAGGGCAATATTTGCATTCTCAATGCTTCCAGCAGCAACGTGGTTTGCGCAGGCACGAAGAAGGTGGATGAGGTACATGCCCCTATCTTCAGAGTTCATTTCGCGGAGGTAATATGGCGATCCCAAGCCGGGAGACAGAGCCATCCATGGGAAGAACTGAAGGGGTGATGAAGTCACTGATGATCCCTCCTCTTGAACCATTCCTGCCATTAAAACTAGATGCACCTGAAATAGGAATTTGAAAAATGTTTTGATACAACTAGGATTAGCCCAAATTCAATCACAGTTGATGCCTGTTCTTCACTAAGTTAACAGACTACTGTTTTATTCAACAGAAAGCTAAAGAAGCATATTATTTCATTGTTACTGTCAACTTTTGTTTTGGATTTGACATAAACTATGCTTCTTATTTTTTCTGGTCCACGGAATATTCCAAATAAAGAAAGTCTAAGAACTTCCAAAACTGTACTATGATTATCAAGCACCAACCATGTATAATTGGAATCAATAATTCTCATGCATCATAATAACAATACAAGAACAAAAATATTTGCCATCAAATCTTTCAACAGAACCCAATAAATGACAGAAAAGTGAAACTAGTCTTGTAATTTCATAACAAAATATAGCAAAACATTTCTATGTCTTCATTCCCAGTTACTTAACAATGCAAATCAAAAGAGAACCAAAACAATAAATCTATTTCCTTTTTGGCACTCTCTCAGCCAGAAGAGCATGAAAGACAATCCAACTACAAACAGCAGCAAAAAAAAAAAAAAAAATCATATTTTTAGACAAAAGCAGGCTATATTCAAATGGATAACCTAGATGTTCATCAAAAGGAAGCAATATATCTAGATAAAACACAGATAGAGGCAAGAAAATCACCAGGAACAGAAGAGTTAAATCTGGTTCAGAAACTGATGAAGCACCAAATTCCCAACTGGGTATTGAAATAGAATAGATACCCAGAAGAAGCCCTATGAAAAGTCCCAAGCTTGGCTTGACCAAGCTCCTAATCTAACCAAAGTGGGAACAGAGCAATGCAAGGTGTGTGTGCCTGTGGTGGTGTGGTCTGGGGTTTTGTTGCAGGAGTGAGTCAGTGGGAATTAAAGCCCTTGTCTTGAAGGACTTTTCCATGGCTATGTTAGCAACAATACAAGAGGCTGTTTTTGTCCTCACTAATCTGTTTGTCCTTTTGGGAGGGGATTTAGAGGAGCATGGAATTTCTGAAATGCAGTGCCTGAGGTGAGCTGAGAGAGCCTCTGTTTATTTTAGAGATTTTTGTCTGCAAGTGAAGTGGATGGGAATAAGAGCTGGCCAAACTTTGTAATTATGCCCCAACACAAGACCAATCCAAACATGTCCTAACAAAACCAAACAAAACAACCACCTTGCCTGCCTTGTTGCCTAGTGGGTGAGAGTGGGGATTGCAATGAAGGCCTCACAGGTGCTTCCAAAACCACCATTTTGGATTCTTTTCAAAGGGCATAGACCATCCACTTGGGACTTTCTTATATTCGGACAAAGAGACAAGCTGGTGCTGAAACAATCCTAAAGTGTATGCAACATTTAACTTTAGAGAGGGCGTGTCTTGCTCTTGGCTGGGACTTCTTGGATTCAAATATTCTGGTTTGAAAAAGGGTTTGGTGAAGCAAGATTATGATTCTTATTAACCTGAGTCTGAGGTTTAGTAGTGTGCATGTTCTGTTCCAGCAACATTTGCAGCACAGCACTGGTTTTGATCTGCAAGTGCCTTACTGCTCATGCTAATGTTTCTCTTTTCTTCTTTTCATGGATGATTTAATTAAGAAGCATGCACCGCCTTGTAAGGCCCGTGTCAGACTATGGTGATAGGTGGTGGGTTACATCTTGTGTTTTGGACAACTTAAGTTTTCAGGTTAATGAGTCTCATCTTTTGTTAGCTGTAATGTACAACTAGATTCAATTTCAACTTTACATGTATTTGACATATATGACGTTGCATCCATAAATCATTTCTCATTTAATTATCTCATGTAACTTTTTGCCCTACAATCCATTATCCATAAAATGAGTCAGCTAAGTAGTTTTCCACCTCAATATGCCAAATATAGAGGACAACTCTAAGCATCTATCTTTGGATATTCTATGCATTGGAGACATGTGACTATGTTTTGCATACCCTGTTCTTTGCATTTATATTCCAAGGTTACATTGCTACACATGATCTGAAATCTAAGTAGATAACGGAACATCTTAAATATATTCGTCTTTGATCCACCTAGAAGCAATGTTCAAAATAATCGTTTAGACTTTATGGCATTTTTTTTTTTCTTTAGCATATCCTTGTCTTGATTTCCTTCCCCCATTGTTTTAAGGGTAAATGTTTAGTTATTGTGTAGGGTGTGCTAGGAATTAACCAAATCTAACTATGCACAAGACACAAGATATGTATAGTGTGGTTAGATGATATCAAGGTGTAGAATCTAAAGATATTATCTCTGAAAAAAGTAACATTTGGTGTGAAGTGGTAAGAGTATGAAATTTTGGGTGTTTTGCTAAGATTGGGTTTTTGGGTTTGTGTGGAGCAGAGATTTGGCGTTTTGTTGTGAAAGCTTATCTCTTGTCCTAAATGGGTACCATCGTTGCTAACAATGTTTAGTGGGGGTGTTTTCAAGGGAAGACCAATTTGTAGCTTTGTTTAGTGGGTATTGATATACCTTAATTTTTGGACCAAAAGAGACCATGAATATTTTGTCTTAAATTCAGCTTAAAACTTAGCAAGATTGCATTGGAGGGTAGGTTAACAACAAACAACACCTTGTTGCCTTGGGGAGTTGCTGAGAAGTTACACTCTTGTTTACTCTTTAATTACTTGCTCAATAGAGAGAGAGAGAGAGAGAGAGAGAGAGAGAGAGAGAGAGAGAGAGAGCATTTTTCACAAAGAGATGATGGTTATAAATAAAAAAAACAACCAAGTGGGCCTCAATATCACTCTCATTCTAATGGGCCTTCACAGCTTCCTCTAGTTTACATGTTGTTTATCAAATTACATAAAAATGAAAAAAAAAATTTCCAAATATAATGATGTGTCAAGTCAATCTCAATATATTTATTTAAACGTGCTTGAATCGACAAATGTAATTTTGAAACATATTACTTGAACAAATTTGCAGTCTCGACCTGACTATAAATGGACTATGAATAGTTACGAGAAGTTAAGCAATAAAGCTTATTATTGTTCTTACAATGATTAACTAAAATAAAGTTTATCATCATTATAAATTGAATCTCTAAAGAAATTTATTAGTCTCAACTCTCTACGTACATACTATTGATTGGAGCAAACGTGTGTAGCAATTTAATTATCATTTTCGCGACATGTAATGTGACACAAACCCTTACGTTGCGCCTAACAAAAAACTATAAAAGTACAATGAGCAATTAAGAGCAATGCGAAAGCATGGTGGCTGAGACCTCTTAAATAGCATTCAGATCATGTAATTAAGTCATTCATTATTGAAATATTAGAGCACAAATACTTAATATTGTGTACAAATTAATTAAACCTTAATTAGCAAAGAGTCGAACAAATTTATTGGACCATCACGACTTGTAGCCTAACCATATGCAGCTGGGTTTCGTTAATTTAATTTTCAAAGCAAACAAATGAAAAATAGGAAAGTTATTTTAACATTTTGTTCTTAATTAATTCATTTGGTATATTATTAGTATATTCTATTGAAATGTGACGACAATGATTTGAAGCACATCACCATCACATACTAATCTTTCGTAAAGTGTAGTTGTTCCTTTCCTTCACGCATATATAATAATAGAAACCATGAATGATATTTGAGAATTGGCCTTCAAACTTAGATACATCCAAATTATATTACGAGATATATGTATGTATGTATCCTATTCCTAACCACGCATATGTCAGCGCGAAACTCGTGACTACTTTACATACCAGACGGGAGGACTCCGGTTGAGTTATTAGAGACATTTTAGACTTGTCAGCTTAATTTTCGAGTCATTATTTTCACTTTGTACATGAATCAAGCAGCTCATTTAATTACGAGATCGTTCAATACTATGTTAAGAATTTTAGGGTGGTTTAACGATCAAGCTACCATTCTTATTAAACTAGTTTAGACTTTAGAGTAGCCGTTGCCTTTATAGAGTGGGAATAAGATTCATTGATTATGTGAGCTTCTTATCTAAGTTATTTCATTTGTATGTAATTAATAATTCTGAAATATAACAATATTATTTCGTCCTCCAAGTTTAATAATATCATGGTGTTCGTGACATTGCTAATGCCAAACATTTTGGATTTACTATGCAAAAAATGTAAGCCAGTACCATTATAATCATCAAAAGATGTTGGATTTAAGTAAACATGTAATGTTCGAGTTTTTATGTTTATAATCTTGTCGATCCATATGATACACGATCAATTTTCAATGCAATATACACATTGCCAACTTTATTAGACAAATACTTATTGAGTCAAACAGTTTAAAGCGTCTCAATTTCATCAAGATCTCAAATTCGAGTACTCATCGTTGTGTGCAGGTCCGGCTCTAAGGGGGTGCGAAGTGGGTGCACAACGTCTTACTTTTAGCTTCATTTATTAACTGCGGTTAAAACTGCAATAATAGTATCTATTAGCTGCGGTTGTAAACTGCAATAGTGTGAAATTTTGGACTTTTAGCTGCGGTTATAAACTGCAATAAAATTAAGATTAATTTATTTTTTAACTACAACTTAAAAACTAAACGGGCCTTCGAAACACTTGGACCTTTGTGTTTAATCAACCATTTTATACTAGTCTATTATATATATAAAGCAACACCCTTAATGGACACGTGTCACCATGTAGTATTTTAGAAGATTTTTTATTTTTTATTTCTCTAATATATATTTTGTGTTGTCAATTTTTTTTAAAGTTATTATCTTTTAATATTACATATACAGTTATACACCATTAATATAACTGCATTTTTTTCTTTCAAAAAAAATATATAACTGCTTTTGGAGATTTTGAGAATATTTTATATTTTGTTAGTTGTAATTTATTTTAAAGATTTATTAGTTGTAATTTTTTGAATAAAAATCAGTGATAGTTCTTACTGAATATGGTTTTTTTCACACATATCTTTGTCCACAATCAAATCTATATATTTTATTTATTCATTTTTTTCTCTCTTTTCTCATAATCTCAACAACCACTAATTTGAATTTATCTGCACTTCTTTTAAGTTTTTTTTTTCTAAGTTATTAACTAACATATTATACTTTATCTTCTCCACATATAATCTCATTTTATTTCTCAGCCAAAGAAAGAAGGGACTGGATGTAGAGGACGAAGATGGTGTTTGGAACAAGTGAACTAACATTGTAGTTTTCACATATAATCTCATTTTATTTCTCAGCCAAAGGAAGGTCGGATTGAAAGTGGAGGACTAAGGTAGTGTTAGGAACAAGTGTCTCTGTTCTCTGTTAGATCGTCCAAGTCTGATATTTTATTTTTCTTTATTTTTAAGGTAGCTAATTTCGTATCATAATATTGGGTATATTGTTTGTTTGTTCTGAATGAAATTTTGTTGGATTTTTTTATCTCATTTAAGATTTACAAACTCTGTCACAGTGACAAATGTGAGGGGGATTTGGTTG
>JAYMTH010002610.1:0-12267 GCA_036897465.1 Pelargonium australe
TTTTTTTACACTAAATATTGAAATTAAAATATTAATATTTTTTTATACATAACTATATTTCCCATGGGCATGAATCATTTTCTTAACCAAAATTTAAATATTAATAATTAATTTAAATATTCACAGTATTTAGGTAATAATTAATTTATTTTTCCATTTCCAAAATTCACTTTCGCCTATTCCCTGCAAAACCCTGAAATCATCACAATTCAATCAGATTATGAAATCGCTCCCAAATTCTGCATTGTTTTCTCTGTAATTTTTAGTGTTGTTGGTCAAATTTTCAGTGGAGTGAGTGTTAAAATTGTTCGTTACTGTGATCAAAGCCATTTTTTGTGATTCGTACGAACTGATCTTCAATTTTGTACCGTTTGTTTTTTAGATTTTCCCGACTTTTGTAGTAAAATTAAGGTGTTTTCCTGCTAACTTTCTCGCAAAGAGTCCAATTCCTCTTCGTTTTCGTGTTCATTACTGTGATCAAAGCCATTTTTTTATACGTATGAACTGATCCTTCAATTTTGTACCGCTTGTTTTTGTGATTTTTCCCGATTTTCTGTTGTAGATTTCTGCTGTTTTCAGTTAGTTTTGATCCGAACATTCCAAATTCTCTTCGTTTTTGTTTCTGTGTGGGTTTGGTTTCCGAGAAAATTTTGCATTTAAAAAAGGGCGGGATTCTCGATTTTTAGGGTTTTAGACTTTTTTGTTGTTGTCGTTATTGTTGATTTTCTGTCCATTTTTACATGGAGAGAAGTAACGATTCCAGTTCACCGATAATTGAAAACCCTAACAACGTCACACTCTCATCGCCGGCGAATCCGGCCTCTATGGCTCCACCGGCGGCAACAGCTCCTTCTCCGGCAAGCGATGCTGTAGCTTCTGATAAGCCAATTTCATCTCCGACGCCTATATCAGGTGAGAAACGAGCTGGAGGGCTGCCGGATCAGAATGATCTGCCTGCGAAGGCGCAGAAGAGTGTTCCAGAGGGTTCAGGAGGTAATGAAGGTCCTTTGCTCATAGTTGAAATTTTTGAATTTCAGTTACTTTCAGTTTGTGCTTTATACTGTCATGTTTCGTATCATTAGCTATGTTACTATTACAAATTGCAATTGTTGTGTATGATTCATGATTTGTGGCTTTGATTTTGAGTTTAGAGTAGAATTTAAGTAGATACCTTGTTAGGGTTTGATGCAGAGTTGGACCGCTAGATTTAGTTCTCATATCTAGAAATCTGTGGTCTTTTTCGATAGATACGGGCTTGAGAAGTCATAACCTAGCTATGTTACAGATCACAAATGTGGTTTTAGATTAGAATTTAAATAGATAGCTTGTTAGGGTTTGATGTGGAGCGCGACCACTAGACTTTGTTATCAGATCGTGAATCTACTGTTGTTTTTAGATGATTACCAGCTTGATTGTGATAACCTTATTGTGACTTGGAGGGGATCTTTCTCTTTAAGCTAGTAGATTTTATGCTTCCCGCCATTTTTGTATGCGGGAAATGTCAAAATGAATGCATAGAAATAGTAACATGGGAGAGCCGTTTTCATGCATCTCGCTCTTAACTAAACTTTCATAATATCATACCTCACAATGGTGTGAGCCTTGTTTAGTGGTTCGCCTATTAGTGAGAGCATAGGCCATGTATTTTGTACACAATTGACCTTCCCCATGCTTGATAAGTCATAGCCTTTTTTCTTTATTTGAGGGAATTTTTCCCTTCATGTATCATATCTTTTAATTAATTAACTTTCATAATCTCATACCTCAAAATGGTGCGAGTCTTGATTAGTGAGTCTTTCATTTGAGGGTAGTTTTTAGATCGTCACAAGGTTGATAAGCTAGTGAAAATCCCTTGAGTCTGTTACAATTAGAGCACTTGAGGGTATAAGAGAGAGTTAAGCTTTAACTAATTTGTCCCTAAATTTTACAAAAATGGGAAACTGGACACTCTTTTTGCGATGAAGTGAGTATTTTTATATTTGCAAATCAAAATCACACTCACATGCCTTTCTTTAAACTTTTGGAGTGAGGAGGGGTGGATAAGGTTTGTGGTATTGTCAAGGATCATTGTTTTAGTCTATATGATATGGTCAAAGATCACGAGGTTTTGATATTTTCTGTGTATGCGAAATTGTGTAGTCTATTACTTTCTCCGTTTCAAAATAAGTGTCATGTTTCACATGCATTTTTGTCTCAAATTAAATGTCTCGTTTATGTAGGAGGTTAGTTATGCGTTAAATGTTAATAGTGTCCTTATAATATGTTAGTTAGTATCCCTTAAGATTGCTACAACACATGTGCATGAGGATAAAAGAGGAAAATATAAAACACAAACTAACCTTTTAATTTATCTCAAACTTATACCGGGACGAAGGGAGTATTTGATATCATTTTGTTTGTGGTATGTCATATATGAATTTATGGGCAACATTATGCTGTCAAATACAAACTTGAGTAATTCATTTTGCCTCTATGCTCCTTGAGTTATTAATTTATGATAGAATTGAATTATCTTGTTTTGAACAAAAAAAACCTCAGTTCAGTTAAATTGTAAAAAGATTAAATTCAGAAAAAGCTGAATTAAATATTAATTTACATTAGTGCCATTGTCTAAGAGAAAGGGATAAGAAGGAGAAGAAAATATTTACCGTACAATCAGGATTTCATTGCATAATTTGTATATTGGACTCAAGAGAGCAATAGACAATTCTAAAGAGGAAATATCATAAACATCCAAAGCATATTCCCAAGCATTTTGATTAGATACTTTGCGTGACCCGAATGGAAGCCGAATGTTGGGTTGACCTGGCTTGGATTTAGACCGGACTGTCGCCTATAAAAGGGTAGTGTAGGGTTTTGTGTCCGTCATCTCTTTGTGCTCTTCATTTTAGTTGTTAGATCTTTCTCTGCCTTCTTTCGCTGTTTCGTTCTTGAGTCTTATCGATCCCGAGAACCAATATGGGAATTAGTGGAGGTGGGGTTCATGAGAGGGGAATGAAAAAGAAACCTTTGTTAGAGGAATCTTTGCCTGAGAGACCTGATCCAGAGAGGCCTTTGCCTGAGAGAGGTATATATATTTATTCATATATTTTTAATTTAGCTACATGATTGATCAGCTCATGTACGGTGGCCGGAAAAGTTTGGTACTTTTGGCTAAAATCTATTGAATTGCACTCAATCTCAATCAAATTTAATTTGATTTACATGTCAATTTTGTGCTTCAATTGTATTGAATTTTATGTTTTTAAGTTATTCCATATAATGATTTTGGTGGTATTCAATTTCAATTAAACTAAAATATTGATTTTGTGGGTTTTGGATACTATGAGAGATTCTCATGATGTATATTTTGGTGTAGCCGCATTCGCCCCTGCAACTTTGCTCGGCACCAATATGACGCTTGAAATAATCTCTTGTCGTGCCGGTGAGGTATGTATGTTAAATGTATTGTTATTTGTGTGTTACAATTTTTTAGTTATTTTCTGCTAATCATCACAATTAAAGCTTTATTCAAGTTTTTTATTTCTAAATTTCACGTTTTGGATTTGTGGCCCTAGATCTTGTTCTACATCGTGAGTCTCGCAGGCATGACAAGTGATTATTTGGGGTGCGAAATTTGTGCCAAGTAAATATTCAGTCTTGAACGCAGTGTACAAAACTATATTTTCTTGGCACCAATTTCACGCCCCATATATCACTTGTCATGCAGGCGAGGTATGTATTTTAAATGTATTGTTGTTTGTGTGTTGTCACAATATCCTAGTTATTTTCTGCAAATCTTCACCATTAAAGTCTTATTTTAGATTTTTATTTCAAAATTTCACGTCTTGTATTTATGGTCCTAGATCTTGTTCCTCAAACTTTTGTTCGTTAAGCCACTATCACTTTTGTTGTTTACTATCAACTGGGAACCTCAAAAGACGGTAGTTTTGATGGAAACAAAATTGGATGCCTTATTATGATCATATTTGGTTCTCATTTTCTTCATTACCGTGCTCAGATGTATAACTCTTTGGATATCAAATTGACGTAAATGTGTTCTGTGATTCTTATCACGTTTGGTGTTCATGTTGTAGGATATTGCAATGAAAGTATTGCTGTTTGTACAGCGTGCGGTTCGAAGTGTTTGCGTAATCTCAGGAAGTGGCACGATATCGAGTGTCACTCTTCGCCGATCTACTTCTCCTCAAGATACCATGGACTATGAGGTATGGCATTCTTATATAAAATTTATTTTGTTTCATCGAGCTTGCACGGCCAATGAAAAATTAAATTTATAGTAATGTTTTTTCTTCAAAACGCTGTCATTTATTGAGGTGTGACTAGAGGTGACAATTCAGATTTCAGATCGGATTTGTTTGGATTGATGAAGACTAATCCAAATTCGGTCCTAATCCAATTCATAATTTGCCACATTTGAATTCACATTGTATTGTAAAATTTGGAACTTTTAACAAATAGTTGATCTATTCCACACACTTTGCTATAGGGTTTTGTCTTATTCATGTACATGTTTCTAATCACTCTATGATCTTAGAAGAATAGCATAAGCACGTATGCCTATGAAAATATACGCCTAATGTTTGTATATTCGACATTTAACCTATAGCTGACCATATACTATAAATTCTTATGGACATTTCTGTTTATTGTTCTTGTAGAGTCGGTTTGAGATAATGTCCCTCACTGGGGCTTTTATCCCCGCCCTGATCGAAGGACATATGAGTCGAGCTGGTGGCTTGAACGTGACTTTGTCGGGCGCCGATGGCCGTGTTCTATCGGGTGGGCTTGGAGGAGAGATGATTGCTGCGGGCCCTGTGACGGTAAGACCATCTTGTTTATTTACCTTTTTATATTTAAAATAATATTTCATATCTGTCCCCGAGATTTCTCGAATATGTCCCAATAATCTTTTGAAATCTTTATTCTTACCCCCACGAAAGTTTTTGTTTTTGCCTTGATAATTTTATAATATCTTCATTCTTTTAGTTTTTCCTCACGAAACGAAAACTTTAGATCCGTCCCTGTCTTTGACCTTGAATTTGAAAATTGATTATTTACTATTATAGTGACAAGAGTCTGTATATAAATTACCTTCCCTTGATTCCCACAAAGCAGGGGTAGAGTTGGCAATTTGGACCTGGACCCGATCTACATTTTTGCGGATTGACCCAATTATTTTTTGAGTTTGTTTTGCCACGGGATATTACAGCTCGGGTCAAGCAAAGTTGCACGGCTTTCCATACACTTTACATGTAAAACCTCAACCCAAAACCCTCGCCTCTTTTAGGTCGGGTTTGGGTTAGGTTTCAACCTGAAACCTGAATTGCCCGCTTTAGCTAGGAGTCTCACTCACTGACCCAACATTTTCCGGAAAGAGTTGAATTAATAAACACTTGTTTTTCATCGACTATTTAAATGCACTTAAACACATATTATCATATATCGTGGCGAATCAGGTAATGGTGGGAAGTTACTACCAACGTCCCCTTGAGGAATGACCGTGGAGACGGGGAGTTGAAATTGCATCATCTGTCCCTCAAACCAAATCCCGACATTGGAGGAGTACATGGTAGAGCGAAACCACCACCCCCACTCTCCGACAGAACCATCGTTGCTACTCCAAACCCTACGCCGGAGGCTAGTGAGAACAATCCCTCTTCGTCTGGCGAGGGCATTGTTGGTCCGAGCTAGTAGAACCGTGAGGTTTCTTTCCGATCACGACCCTTCATACTACCTTGGATTTGGAAAGGATAGGATAGAAGTCTTTAATATGTAATGAAATGTTTTGTCTTGATTTATGTACTCTCTCAATTAGGTTATTATTTGAAATGTAATGAAATGTTTTTTCTTGATTCATGTACTCTCTCAATTTTGTTACTAAATATTAATGGAAAAAATAAATTATTTATTTATTTCTGTTTTTTTTTTTTTAAATATTAATAACTTAATTATGACTCCACAAAATACGTGAATCAAGAAAGTATAATTCATATGGGGTTGGC
This sequence comes from Pelargonium australe, assembly GCA_036897465.1. Classification (NCBI taxonomy): domain Eukaryota; kingdom Viridiplantae; phylum Streptophyta; class Magnoliopsida; order Geraniales; family Geraniaceae; genus Pelargonium; species Pelargonium australe. The sequence goes on from JAYMTH010002610.1 coordinate 6,006, forward strand.
GTAGTTGGTTCAACACTACGTCCCTTAAGCAAAAGGTTGGAAGTTCGAATCTCAATTCTTGTAAATGGTAAAAACTCATGGGTCAGCCCTCTACTGCTGACAGTGGGTGAGTGGGGATTAGTCTGGGTATGGTAAAACGGCTTAAAGGTGCGAACCGTGAGTGCGCGGGCCTGCTCCATGGTATAAACCGTAAAAAAAGAGTAATTCATACCAGTCCATTCTAAATATGAAGCTCGGTCGTCCGTGTCTGTAATGGGTTCTATTGGATGCGTTGGAGGGTGGGGACGATTATCCATCATCAATCACGAGTATGTTTTCTGCTGAATTTAGTGCTTAATAAAATTGTTCCGATTACTTTAAAAAAAAAAAACATTTCATTTTTTATTGTAAAAATATGTATACATGCAATATACACAATACAAAATGCACAATGATCTCATTGGTCAACCCAAATAGACTAGATAGTTTTTTACTCAGTTGCGGCAGTCAACTATACTTGACAAATCGGACTGCGGGTTGAATTTGGGTCTGTCTTTTCAACTAAACCCTACTTAATAGGTTCGGTTAGTTTAGGTCTCAGTTTACGAGTTTTGCATACTAATTGTGTTGATATGTATGAGTATGTAAACCTAATTTGCAATTTTCTTACCATAAATTTGATTTGACCTGAACTGAAAATTGGTTAGGTCCAATTCGATTGCGCACAAATTTGGATTCAAAAGCTCTATATTTGAGCCAGATCGTTATAACTCAGCCTAAAAGAGATAGGTTAAAAACGCTTGCATGCTTATTGAGTCAGCCTTTGCCAACAAGTGTATTGGGTCGGGCTAGTTATGACATGCGAGCCACGACTCTTTCTGTGAGCCGAACGAGCTTTAGGATTTTCTCGAGCTAAGTCCAATATTAACGGGCAACGGGCCATTTATGGGCAACCCCACTCAATTCGCCTCTACAAATTCGATTCGAATTATAGGATTAAGCATTTTACGACTTGAACTCGACTTAAAATCTGAATCGTCAACTCTAACATACAATCGATAATTCATGTATGACTAATACATCCAAACACTTATTTCAAAAAAAATAATACTCCCTCCGTCCCAAAATGAGTGTGTTGTTTCCATTTTTTTGTAAAAATTAAGAATTACAAGATAAATTAGTGTGCTTTCAATATTACACCCATTTTCTCACCCACACCCCATGTGCAAATTAGCCTATGTGCATAAGTGATAGAGATAATATGGAATAAATGATAATATAATAACCTAAAAATAGAAACAAGACACTCATTTTGGGACAAAAAATTTAGACAAACAAAACATTCATTTTAGGACGGAGGGAGTAATAATAAATAAATACATCCAAACACTAGTTGACAATTTGAACCTAAAGCTAACATTAAGACCCGAGCCCACAATTTTTTGGGGCTACAGTTGTGTATATTTAGCTTGGATTTGAAACTGAAATTCAACCTATAACTCGAATGGTCAACTCAATTTGTACTAGAATCGACGAGCATTCATAATCTGATCCACACTTTTTTGGGTCCGGTTCAACCTAAACAAGGATGATAGTTTTTCAAACTAGGGCAACTAGGAAAACCCTCATTCTGAAAAGAATACGATCAAAATGAAATCAAAACTCAAATTGTCAACTTTATATGCCAAAATCGACGAGTACCCAAAACCTGATCCACTTCTTTTTTTAAGGATTAAAACATTATTTTCTCAATCAAAACCATCAAAACCTGACCAAAAATTCACTGATCAACTATAGCATACACATAATACCGATCAAACCCGATCCAAAATTCGTAAGTAAAGAGCAAAAGTCTTAAGAAACCACAGAAAACCAAGCACAAAATGTGAATTTGCACCAATCAGAGAGAGCAACCCATTCCCAGTCCATGTTTGAAGAACATATACATACACTACACAATACACACACAATTTAGAAACCATACTCAATTTAGTACTATAAAAGTACTTCCAAAAGATGGAAGCTTTGCATTAATCAAGAGAGACCAATCCATATTCCAGCCCACGTTCGGTGCTCGTAGACTATGTACACAAATCAGAACAGCCAATATTACAATTGACCATGAAAAATATACTGAACACGAGAAAATAACACCTACAACAGTTTCAGTTCGGGTCATGACTAATGTTCACTACTACTAAGGTTGTTGCTGCTATATGCCAATAAACAACAACAGATTTGTATACGAGCTGTGCTAATAACAATAACATCAGACTTGTATACCTGACTTTAGATGTGATGTTTTAGAAACCATGAAACCCGCTCTTCGCTCTTCGAATGAGTATTCAATTTCGTCGGGAACCTCTTCAATGTGCTTGGCTGCAAAAGATGGAGCTGGTGTGGCAGCTGTTTGCATGGGAACTGATACGGTTGAAGGTGTGGATGGTATGGGGATTGTCATGGCCTTCGGCGTCCAATTCTCTTCGTCTTCAACACTAGTGATCTTCTTAATAGGCGTGCTAAACGGCATGGTGTTCGCGAGAACTGTTTTCAATGCCTCGTTACGTGCCATGTTTGAATCTTCTGGCAAGTTTGTTGTGTTGGGTTTTGTAGATGGTGTTGAAGGGATGGGTGAGAATGGCTTTCGCGCCATGGCTGATTCTACTTCGCTAAGTTTTTTCGTTGATAAATCTGTCCCTTTTCTAGCTGCAGAATCAGTTGAAAACGAACACGAAGAAAGCTACATTAGGAATATTAGAAAGTATGAGAAAACCGAGATATAGCTTCTAGAAAGTTCGGAGGAAGTTACCAGCTGACACCACGCCATCTTCGTGGTAATGATTTGGTTGGTCATCATAGTGCATTCGGTCACTCTTCCTAGTAGTAGGACGTGATTTTGTGGAGGTAGGAGGATCAGGTTTCGGAGTTTGATGTGCTGTGCTACCGAGAGAAAGTCTTCTCCCATTTGAAATAACACTGCCATTCGACACTCTCGGCGCCTTCTTCACACTTTGGGGCTTTGCAGGGCTTGGTTTTGACCCGTAAAGTGCCTCCTGTTCTGCTATCAGCTGTCCTTGAAGCTTCTTTTGGTCCTGAATAATAAACAGATCACGTTACACATTTAATCCTGAATGACAGGTCTATTTTCCATGTAATGCTTTCTCAGTAACATGAATAACAGCATACCCGTAACCGCCGGCGTTCTTGCTCTTTCTCTTCTCGTAATATAGAATACTCTTCAAGCATAGACAGAAGGCGGACCTGAAATAACAAGAAACAATTAAGATAAATTTGCATAAAAGGGCACAACTAAAAAATTAGCAGTACTCGAGGGTAGAAGGGAAATACTTACACCATCATATGTGAACTCAAAATCTCTATCCTTCTCCCATGCGATAACTTTAGAAGCCAAAGCTTCTACCATTGCTGTCCAAACATCATATCACGACTGAATAAGCAAATAATGCTGGAAAGTGGAAACTAACTAAACAATCGAACAAACTAGTTGGTTGACAAATGCAATGTATGCTCGTGAAAACTCAACATCCAAAACCTTCTCTCGAATAGCTAGCTAGCTAGCATACTTCATCAAGTTTAAAGTGCCTAAATTTTTGGTAAATGTTGCTGTGCGTAGCAAATTATAAATTAAAACACCAATTTTGGTAATGTCATTTTTATATCACAAATTTAGGTGTTTATGTATGTCAACAAGAATTCAGGCTTCCGACAAACATGATTGATTGACTATGACGATGTGCTACGTACTTGGAAGCTTATTAACCAAAGCACGAGCCTTCTCAGCCCGCTTGAGAGTAAGATGAGCTCCTCTTCCAGCATTGTATCGGTTTTCATCCTGAAATACCAACATTAGTCAAATATAAATAAATATATGTATGTATATATAGAGAAAGAGTTAACATGAAGAAATTATAAAAACACTCTACCCTATTATACTCCTCAAGCCAGCACTCTTCATCACATGCATGCAACCACTTCTCCACCTTTTCTAGTATTTCTTTCCTGCTAAAAGCTTCCTCTTTAACCTTGGCAATCTGAAGTTCAGTTTGCTCAAGAACATCAGCCGGGTCTACAGCCCCTGCCATAAGTATAGATGATTCCCACATGTAAGAGATTGTACATATATGAGAGTAGAACCGTAGAAAAGATCACTAGGATGATGAACAAACATACCAGAATGTATAGCTTCAATGACCATATCTATTGAATTATCAATTTCTGGGACCAAATGTGTCTTCCTACAAATCTCCTCTAGCTCTGACCTTTTCTTTAAAACAAGTTCTTTCATCTTGCTTGCTTTGAACTCTTCCAAACGTGAAACTTCGGCCTCAACCTGCATTTTATATATTTATTTATCTATCAATACTAGTGTCAACTGTACAATTTTTGAAAGAGCAAAACAGTTAAAATTTAAGCATATGTAACTCACATGGTTAATGAAGTCAATAGAGAGTGTGTTAGGTTCAGTAATTTCATGTTCTGATGCGGCTACATTACAGGTGACACTCTGAAACTTCTGCTGCTCTTCAACTGGTGTATCCATCAGATTCCACAGTTCCAACATGGTAGTAGCCAGATCTTGGAGCTGCCATAATATCATAAAGGGTCACACTAATCAACTAAAGAACAAAGATTCTGAAGTAACACAAACCGATAATAGTCTCAATCCACTATTTACCTTCTGCATTCTCTGTAATTTAATCTCCCGTAGTTGTTGTATTGCAGTGGCTAACTTATCAATTGTTTCATTACTTATGTCTTTTGACTCGTCAAGATCAACTAAACTGGGATGAACCTCTCTTATAATGGGAGTGAAGTCCATACCGAGCACTGAGCAGAGTGAGTTCAAAGTAATCAAATGGTCCTGGATCTGCTTAAGGCGATCGCTCTGAATAAGAAGGGACATAAAGTTTGGTCAGTAACAGAAGAATGCTAACATGAAACCATTGATATTAGATGTCAAAAAACAAGACAACAAATGAAATTGATAAAGAAAATAAAGGGGAGCATTCTGACCTTCTCCTTTTGAAGTGCTTGGAGCTTTCTTTGCAATTCTTCAAGTTTTCTCAAGGATAAATCTGTTTCATCCACAACTATTTGAGAAGGAACACATTGTCCGGATCTATAGATCTCATTCGAGAGCTTCTGTATTTGTTCTAGAACTTCAAGGAACTGATTACTTCTCTCTGATTTTCTTTTTTGCATCTCCTCTAGTTGTGGAAGGATTAACCTGAGCTCTTCCTTCAAACTTCCACCAGTTTGATCAGCCTGTAAAAGATTAAAAAAAAAAAAAAAAAAAAAAATTGTAGGGGCTTTTCTCAAAATCTCTAGTCTCTGATGTGTTCATATGTTTATTCTTGCCTATTGATACTTACACATATACATATAAATAAGTGTAGTATTTATATATTGACATATAGAGTTGTTAGTCTTAGAAGATTATATTACTCTAGGGTTAAAGACACCAATGGTACTCGAACTTTGACTGAATACCCAATTTAGTACCCAATCTTTAATTTGATCAGATTTAATATCCATATTTTGATTTTGTACCCAATTTAGTACCCGCGCCCGCCGTCCAGTTCCGTTAGGATATCCGTTAACGGTTTGCCAACTGGACCAGTTCAAGCTAATGTGAAAAAAAATCGCTGATGTGGCATTTTTGGGCACACATTTTCGGCTGATGTGTAATTTTTTTTGGCTGAGTTGTAATTTGTTCCAGAAAAAAGAATGATGTGGAATTTTTTTATTTAAAAATGATTTAAATTAAATTAAGAGAAAAATCTCTCAAGTCTCATCTGTCTTCCTCTGTTTCAACTTCAACACCACAACACATAATGAACAAATTCTTTGAACTCTCGGCGGACTCCAGCGGCGGAATTCAGCGGCGACGACGGCTCCAACAACTTTCGGTGACAAGGACTGACTGCAGCGGCGAGGAGCTTCGAGATTTGCTCTCCGGCGTCGCTCCACCTCCATCTCCGGCAACGCTCCACCCATGGCGGCTAAGACGGACAACGGCGGCGAGGAGCTTTAGATCTGCTATTCAGCGTCGCTCCACCCATGGCAGAAAGGAAGGACAACGGCAGCGAGGAGCTTCAGATCTGCTCTCCAGCGTCGCTCCACCTCCATCTCCGGCGTCGCTCCACCCATGGCGGCAAGGAAGGACAACGGCGGCGAGGAGCTTCATATTTGCTTCGGCGAGAGCTTCGAGATCTGCTCCGGCAAGGAGCTTATCAGGCCGTGACCGCCAGATGCCCAAATC
>JAYMTH010002611.1:0-12263 GCA_036897465.1 Pelargonium australe
GTTAACTTAACTTAACGGATAGACCCACGTGACCAAATAATATGGAGTCTGGGTACTGTTGGAGCTCAAATATTTGTCTGGGGACCTGTGGAGTGAGTTTTTGAAAGTTGGGGGAGCTGTGGAGTATTTTTCTCTTTTTTAAATTAATATTAAAGTAATGCAAAATGCCACGTCAGCGCCACGTCAACAAAATTAATGGTTCCGTTAACTTAACTTAACGGATGTACCCACGTAACCATATAGTATGAAGTCTGGGTACTGCTGGAGCCCAAATATTTGTCTGGGAATCTGTGGAGTAAGTTTTTGAAAGTTGAGGGAGCTGTGGAGTATTTTTCTCATAATATTAGGATGTTAAGTTGGGTACCGGCACCATCCCTGCGACTTGGTCTCCTTGTTCATTTGATTAAAACTCCTCAATAAACTAATTTTGATGATCAATTTGTCTGTCATTCATTATTATTACTTGTGTTTAAGTGAAAGTATGACTCAAATTCAGCTTTGGATTAGTTATGTATGACTCATTCAACTTATAATTTAGGTAGCTGCTTTGCGTTTGTGTCGTATCAAATTTATTTTTCTTACATTTTTAAGAGGTTAAACTGATGTTTTGAAGTAGAATTGTCCGGACTTATGAGAATGTATATATGTGATGATATCTTAGAAAAGTAGACAATGGATATGCTAACATGCCATTGAATATTGTATTGTTGCGTGCAAACATTTCACTTATATTGAGTGTGTTGTGTTGAGTTAATCTACCGACCCTCGACCAAGCCACCACCTTCCAAACTTACTATCAAAGCAAAAACTCCCTAAATTGACAAGAGAAGCCACAATATGTCATACACAAACATGAGAGACTGTTGATGCTTTAAAAGAGGAGATTTTTTTTTTAGTTTTGGGAAAATTACAGTAAGCCCCCCAATTATTGACTTAAAACACCTAGCACCAGTGAACTATTTCACTTTACATCTAGTACCAGTAAACTATACATTTAACGAAATCTGTTAATCAAGTGAAGAAGAAAGCAGAAGAGGAGACTTTTTTAGTTTTCACTTACAATTAGTATCAAGCAAAATATATTAAATTTATGTTTTGCTTAATCATGCTCACCTAGCCTATATATAGTACTCACAAGTTGTATAAAAACTGATACTTTTTTCCTAAACTCGTAATAGTTTGTGATCAAATTAGTTTTGGGATGCTTCTTAATACTCCATTAATAATTCATGATGTTATTTTTATAATTATTATAAACTAAGGTACACAATTGTTGATTATGTTTTTGATATTTGTCTTCTCTATTCGCAAGTTGTTGTATAAAAAAAATTCAGAAAATGATGGATGCAGACTGAGAGCAACACGATGAGAAAAGTACAAAAAACAGAACCAAAATCAGGCAGTTTTGACTTGTATATATTATAGGATCAACATTAATAATCTTATGTTTATAGTATTCAACTATGTCTGTTTTTGAAAGGTTTTAGACATGTAAGATTGTCTGTCTATATGTTGACAAAAGATATTATTTTTTATAAACAACCAGCATATAAATTATGGGGTATGAGGGATGCCAAGCATGGTCAACCCTTGGATTAAACTTAAAATTACAGTCACCGATATAATTTTGAGCACCCATAAGCGAGTGAAAAATAATGCATATGTTTCTAACAAGAGAGTTAAAACAAAAATGAGATAAATAATACTCTCTTTGCCATCCCGTCCACCCTAATCAGCATAAAATATTCAAATTGGTTGAAATTTTTCCTCCACTACAAAATCATAGAACGCCAAAGATGAGATAAATGTTCAGACATAAAAAAATACTAAAATTAAACTCAAAGATATACGAGTACTCCCAAGAAAAGGAGCCAATCTGTTAATTAAAAAAGCCCAATTTATTTGGGTCCTTAATCCTCATATGGGATTTCCTCTTTATGAATCAAATCATGAACTATTTACACCAGCTAATAAAACTGATTTTTATTATTTGCTCATTTTCTCTTCAACTTTGACATATGGCTAGAGACATACTATTGATGTAATTGCAGGTTATTGGTAGATTTACAGTGAAATCAACAGATTCTTCACCTTTTTCGTGATACATGTTAGTAGCAGCAAAGCACTCTCAGTGTTGAACAGCTTTTATACCAGCAAACAATAGCAGAGGCTCCACATCCCAACTCAATATCATATCATAGCATGCACATCCTTTTCAACATAGGAGGAACTGTGGCCATCAAGTGGCACTCCAATTGCTGAGCTGCTCAATTGCTGAAGCTATTGTTGGTCTATTGTCAGGATGCTCTCTGGTGCATGTTAGTGCTATCTTTGCTAGTTTATCTGCTTCAAACTCAGAGAACTCACCCTTCAGATTTGGGTCTATAAGATCCTCAAATCTGCTTGATTCAGCAGCCATTCGCAGCGAGCTGCTCAGTTGTTGTTTCCCGGAGAGGATCTGGAGGATTATCACCCCAAATGCATAAACGTCGCTTTTCTCAGTGAACCTGCCAGTAGTGAAGTACTCGGGAGCCAGGTATCCCATCGCAGCACTAACTTTGAGAGCTGCGTAGACAGCATCCTCAGCTAGAATCTTGGGAAGGCCAGAGTCCATGATCAATGGTTTATATCGTCCATCGATAAGGATCTTCTCAACAGATATATTTTGGTGAACTATGGCAGGCTTGTTTGATTCACTACTGTGCAAATACCCAATACCTGGCAGGGACAGCACAAAAAACACTAGTGTGAGTACATTTATGACATGCTTCGAAAATCTTTTTGTCTACTTCTCAGTTCTATCACATAACTAGGAACTATTTTCTTTGGCACAGTTACTTTGGCTTCTCATGTTGGTCATTCTAGTCAAGGCACAACCTATCACCAACATGCTGAAATTTTATGAAACAATGACAATATGACACTAAAGGAACAGTACCAGCATGCTGAAATTTTATGAAACAATGGCAATATGACACTAAAGGGACAGAAAACCGACCTTTTGCAATGCCATTGATAACAGAAACCCTCGTAGACCAGTCAAGAATCAGGTTGCTTCCTTCTTCTACATCAAGATATTGCGACAGATTCCCCATTGGAGCATAATCATATATGAGGAAACATTCACCCCGGCCCCTTGAGCAGCAAAAACCTCTCAAATTAACAAGGTTTTCATGTCTCAGTGAGGTTAGTAAGTTCAAGCCCTTCACAAATTCAGTCTCTTCGGACTTGCAACTGGTCACATTTAAGCTCCGGATGGCTACAAGGGAACCATCTCTTAGGATCCCTTTATAGACAGATGAGAAGTTGGTCTTCCCAAGCAAGTTGCCTTCCGAAAAATACAATGTTGCTGACTCAACCTCTTCCAAATTGAACCTGAAGTTCTGCAAGGACTCCTGAGAGAACCCAATGCCATTTCTGCCATCAGCCAAGGGATATCCATTAGAGTACTCAAGACTCACAAGTGGAGAGGCGCTCCTACTGTATAAGTCCTTTGCCTGATCGATGGTAGTTCGACCATCAGAACTTTCAGCAGTACTCCCAATTTTCTGTTTGCCTCTACGGTACTGAGAAAATGTTAGAAATCCAGCGCCAGTCAGTACAACTGCAGCTGTGACTACCCCAACAACAATGGCAATCTGGCGGAATCTTGGTGATTCTGAACAATGGGTTTGGTTGCAATGTGCTCGCTGGAGGTTCACAGGCTCCGGAATGATCTTCGGAGCTGTACCGTTTGTATGTTCACCAAAGGGTTCAATCTGGTTGATGTTCGAATTATCAAAGGCAGTGCAAGCTCTCAATGCATCAAACCCAATCCCACACAAACCAGGGTTGTTAGTGAACTGAAATTCTTTCAATCTCTTCAAAGCTGCATTTTGATTCACCAAAAAATTACAGTTAATATAAAGACCAAACAAACTCAAAATGGAAATTCTTTATTGCTAAGATGGAAGAGAAGAACTAACCAGGAGGAACAGCTCCAGAGAGAGAATTATTCCGAACATCTAGAATTTCCAGTTGAGGTATCTTAGCTAGTGTTGCAGGAATTGTACCAATAAATAGATTGAAGCTCAAATGAAGCCTTTTAAGCTCCATCAAGCTCCCCAAACTCGAAGGAACTGCACCAGTTAATCTATTATTTTGCAAAGCAACAACACTTAGCTTCTTCAAGGACCCTATCTGTGTGGGCACAGTCCCTGTCAACTGGTTGTAGCTCAGCTGCAAAACTACAAAAGAGAAAGATGTGTCCCATTAGGCCAGTACCTTGAGCATAGAAGATTAAAACCCTTGGAAAGTTAAGCACACTGAAGAGTGAAGACCTCCATTTCATCAATGTCAGTGACAACTAGGGACTAACACAGACGGTCCCGTCTCTGAGATGATCCTAATGCAATAATGTCACATAGATATTTCAAGCAACAAGCTTAATAAAAAATCATGTGATAGCACTAGCAAAAATTCTTCTTGTTATTGTAGTTGTAAATCAAAGGTAAGTAGGTGACATCAAAAACTGGTAAGGATCTAGAATTTTGAAACCAAAAATGAAGCTAAGAAGTTGAGAGAGGAATTGAAGCTTCTTTTTTTCCTACTACATTCATGGGAGTACCAAATTCTATGTGATAAAGGAATGGAAAAAATTCCCACTTTCCCACACTTTTTGACAGATCTTAAGGCAAAGCAAAAACAAGAAAGAGAAAAGTGAGCAACTAACCTTGAAGATTGGCCATGTTGTGGATCTCAGAAGGTATGTTCCCAGAAATATTGTTCACATTGAGATAGAGATCAGACAATTCAGAGAGGTTGGCAATTTCCTTGGGTATCACTCCAGAAAGAGAATTGTAGTGCAAGTACAGACCCGACAGGCATTTAAGCTCCGCCACCGCCGGAGAGACCTTGCCTGAGAGATGCTTCCCCTGCAACGAAATGTTAGCCACCTTGCGGTGCTCGTTGCAGACCACGCCCTCGAACCCACTGCACGGGTCGCCCTCGCTGCTCCACGACATGAGAACTACATTCTCTGGGTCTAAAGATGACTTCAGTTCCATGAGAGCTCTGAGCTCGGCATTTCCACAAACAGGTGGTGCGCAAGACAATACAAGGAAAACGAAGATCAAAGCTAGAAATTCACAAAAACCCATATCCGTCTTCAGCTCAAATTCTCTCTTTATCTTCTGAATCCTGGTTGCCTCTCTAGAAACCCAGGTCGGTTTCTCTCTCTCTCTCTCTAGAACTGAATAGACGAGTCTAGTGAGAACGGAGAAAAACAGAGTGGGCAGGAACAGGGTATGTAATTTTCAAACAGAGTGTGCAATAAATAACGACTTTTTTTTGAGTTGCTGACAGGTTATGGTTTTGGATTTGAGGTATGGTTTATAGCTTGATTCATTTCCAATCGTTGATTATCATCACTAATAAAAGTAAAAACGGTGATCTAGTTAGTGCACTGGGGTCCACTTGTTTTTGTAAGTAAGTAATTAAGAGTAGTTTCTTTCTCGTATTGAAATCTAAGCCTCCATGAATGAGCAGAGCACTCATAAATTTTGTCTTTTTGTGGTTTCTAATCATATATGGTGCACACTTGTTTTTTTCTTCTTGTTCTGGGTATAATAGTTACGTGCAGTATCTATTTAAGAATTCATAATAATGCTAAATGTTCATGTTAATTAAGCATTGATTAAAAGAACAAATTGAATGCAAAGATTTTGAATTTGAATTCAAAGTTTTATTTTTCACATTCATGCCAATAAATACAACAAACAGACTGCAATAATTTTAATGTCAAAAATTGTGCAAGACCACTCTTGTTCCCTTTCTCATTTGGCAATGAAGATAGGAACATCTTGAAGCAATAGTGGCAACTGAGTTAATGTAGGCCCGGAAATATAGCAAAGTTAATTAATAGGGGATGGTCAGTGGACCATTTGTGTATTAAAAGATGGGATGGCACTTAACATTTATGTTCTGGTTGAATCATGGTCCACGAGGAAGAAAAATAGAAGGTAGACCATGGTTCAAAACAATTATCATTATCACGTCTTTTACATGGAAAATTAGAGCCAAACTATTAATTTATTATGAATTAGCTTGTTCAGAAAAGGAACACCACAACTCATTTAGCAGAAACCCTGTGTGCCACTAAAAAATTAACCATAAATTTAAGGTGGACAAATTAGGTAATTTTCTAAAGTTATAGCCATAACAAATATGTACGAGTCTTCTTTGTTTCATCTTTTCCGTTTGTTCTCTGAAATAAACACTCTGAAGAAATTTTATCTTTAAACACAGGCGTCGTTTATGGGTCAACCCACTATCGGGTTGCGTTGGCTCACACGAGTTCTTCATAAACGGCGCCGTAAACCAAAATCATCGAAAAAAGATACAAAAAAACCGAAAACAAATAAAAAGCAGAAAAAAATTACTCGTTCCCAATCCCAGAAATCACCGTCACCGTCACCGTCATGTCCCCCTCCAATTCCTCGCGCCCTTTCCCAGAAATCACCACCACCAACAGCTCCACCTCCTGTTGAACCTGTTCCTCTCCCTCTCCCTCTTCCGGTTCCTAATCATCAACCGAACAGAGAAAAAGAGGAAGACAAGAAGACCGACCCGAAACCGAACCCGGAACCTATGGGGAGAGCTCCGATCGCCGATCCGGTCACCCCCAGGAGGGCGGCCTTCACCCTCCTCGACACCGACGGGGACGGAAAGATCTCGCCGTCGGAGCTTGGGGTCCTAATGAGGTCTCTGGGAGGGAACCCGAGTCAGGCTCAGATTAAGTCCATTATCAACGAGGAGAAGCTGACCTCCGCGTTTGACTACAATCGATTCATTGAGATCATGGACAAGCAAAATATGAAACCGGAAGAGTTTGATCTCCGCGGTGCCTTCAAGGTCCTGGACAAGGAAGGCTACGGGCTCGTCTCTGTTACGAGTCTACGCCACGTTTTGACTAATATCGGCGAGAAGCTCGAGCCGGCGGAGTTCGATGAGTGGATCAGGGGTATCAATGTCGTGTCGGATGGGAAAATCCGTTATGATGATTTCATCACCAGAATGGTCGCCAAATGAGGTCGTTTGTGGACGTCATTCGAGGACAATACTTTTTTTTTTTGTTTGTTTTGTTTTTCTTTTTTCTGAAAGGTTTTTGTTTGTTTTGTTTTTGTTTTTTTTTTATTTGTTTTGTTTTTTTTTAAAGGTTTTTGTTTGTTTGTTTTGTTTTTGAAATGATGTTCTTGTTGTTGCGAATATTTTTGGAATTTGATGGGATGTATACTGGTTTTCGGTTATGTGAATTATAAGAATAATTCTTTTGTGAAGCTTTATTTTTATTAATTTTTATGGGACAATTTGTGCTTATATATACGATGATCTCATGAGATATGTTGTATTATAGATGATAATTTGGATTTTTCAATAGTTAGTATCATTTTTATTACGAAATTATAGTTGAAAAATTTATGATTGATCTTTCGTCGTCAGTGTGTAGCTTCTACTTGCACATTTTTTTTTTATGTTTTCTCACTCTTACTATTTCAAAATTAGCCACTACAGAAAACTGGGCAAGATTGCGTCGTCATTTGCAACATTGAACGTGCAATTGTGACGTCTTTGCGACAAACACGTGGATGCAACGTCGGCGCAAATTCTCAAATTGTGATGTGACGCAGTGACATTGGAAAGTTTGGTTCTTACTATAATGCTTTTGAGATCTATAATCACGATCACATGTAATGTCATGAATTCAGAGCGTCATTGAATTTTTCTTTTCGTGATCATGATCTCATGCCTCGTAATGTTGGCAATTGCCATGTGGACTTAGTACTTGCAATCACAATTACTTAATCCATAATCACGATCAGGGCCAATGCCCTAACATGATCCGAATTAGTGATCATGATTACATAGCTCCTAATCATGATTTTGATTTTATATATGTTGTGGACTTGGGTTGACCGAATTTCAATTGCCGGGTACTAGTGGAGAAGGATATATTTGTGTCACCATTTGTCCTGCTTATAATCTTTTGGAAAAGTATTTTTTCATGTATAGATTTTTATATGTATTTTCACAAGTATTTCATATTTCTAATGAAAATGTTTAGAGTAGAAAATGGATAAGTTTCAATATTTTAATAAATTTATCACAAATGTTAATATTTTGTACCTATTTTGTTATAGATCTTTCGAAAAAAATTGATTAAATTTTTTTCGTCAGATTTGACGTATTATAATAAGCTTTTACAACTTGTTAGTGTATAACTCATAAACGTATAAATACTAAAAATCGTAAATATAATTTTTCTTCGTTTAAATCGATAAATGTAGATGGTATTTAATTTTAGAGGTAAAATATAAGTGGTAACGTGAGTGTGATCGAAACCGTTGAATTCTAAATTGTATCTGGTCTATTATATTTCGTATAAATCTGTAAAAATATAAATATCCAATTTATAAACATATTGCACATAATATATCGTAATCCATTCAAATTATTACAAGATAATAATGTATTATGTCTCATTTATTGACAATGTTTAGAACGTACATCATTATCTTGATAATTTTAATCTAAAAGTTGCTTAAATGAATCCGAATTCACAATTTTAAATACACAATTAAGTACAATATTAGAGGTTAATGATTGGAATATTCATTTACGAAACATAAATGTTCTGATTACATCACATGCATGACGACAGGCTCGAAGAAGCAAAAATGGAAAACACAACTACTTTATAGTCTATATTGTCACTATAGTTGCACACTAGCAGTGTGGTTTTTTGACCATTCGTGAATTTGGTTGCTTTCAAGTTGCAAGATTGATGACTGTATTTTTAATATTGGATATATATAGGGTTATTCAAAAAAAAAAAAATATTGGATATAACCAATGAGTTGTGGCATAGTTTACGAGATATGTTAAGACCGTAGATAGAGTTATCAGGTTCAATATCTATTAAACACATCTATGGGGCCGGGGAAGAGTGACGAGTTTCAATTGTGACTATTATAAAGTTTAAATCTAACGTTCAGAAATTCACTTGAATGAGTTTAATTAAATTTTAATATGATGACAAGATTTTACTGTATTGAGTATAAATTCTTTATTATCTATATATATCATATTAATTTAACATTTATTTTGATAATATCTTTCATCATCGTCCATTTCTAAAGTTGCACACAAGTAGTGGCAGAGCTGAGGGGGGTTGTGATGGGCAACTACCCGTTCCACCCCTTAAAAACCTATATAGTATCTGTCGATTCTTCAAATACTAATACCAATATTCATGTCAAGTGATTAGAACAAGTTCCTCTTTAACAAGCTAGCGGTTTTAAATCTGTTTAATTTTTGTAGAATAATTATTTATTTACACTCCCATTTGAAATTTCTGATCACGTCATCATAGCAGACAAGTCAATATTTATTATAATATGTCAAATCTTACGGAAAAAATTTAATCGATTTTTTTTCGGAAGATCTATAACAAAATAGGTACAAAATATTAATATTTGTAATAAATTCATTAAAATATTAAAACTTATCCATTTTTTACCCTAAACATTTTCATTAACAATATGAAATACATGTGAAAATACATGTAAAAATCTATACATGCACTTGTACATCTTAATTATGTTTCATTTTTCTTCAAAATAACAATATTTGTGTCACACACAAAATCCACTCCAATTTCATCATCATCGTCGTCATTTTTTCGTAATTAACTAAAATTTATGAGTTTAGCATTAAATAAATCCACGTATAATTATTAGCAACCCATAACTTTGTTGGCTTGCAGCTTAGGCTTCTCCACCACACTCCCATCGTTCCCGGCCAGCGCCTTGTACTTGTCCTTCCTCGTGAAGCTCGTGCACTCGTACGACAGCGTCGCCGCAATCACCCTCTGTATGTAGTTCGCCACCTCGTGGCTCGTCTTCCCTCCGCCGCCGCACGTCAGCTCCGCCGGCAGCTTGTTCAAGAACGTGACCTCGTACGCCGGACTCGGGTTCATGAAGAAGTAAAACGGGTCCATCCCCTTCCACCCCCTCGCGGTGGTCCCGTGAAACATGCTCATGCGGTTCACCATGGCCACCGGGACCAGCTGGTCGGTGAGCTCCGCGAAAAGCGCGGAGAATCTCAACAGAAACGGCTCCCGGCACGTGGTGCCCTCCGGGCATAGCGCGAGGTCGCCTTCTTCTAGAAGCTTCTTGATCATGTTGGCGTCGGTTTGGCGGTCGCGGCTGAGGCGG
The DNA here is from genome assembly GCA_036897465.1 of Pelargonium australe. Lineage (NCBI taxonomy): Eukaryota > Viridiplantae > Streptophyta > Magnoliopsida > Geraniales > Geraniaceae > Pelargonium > Pelargonium australe. Next base: position 10,254 of record JAYMTH010002611.1, read on the forward strand.
ACGGTCTTGATGGGGGAGATGATCTCGGAAAGGCGGGAGACGGAGTAGGTGACGGCGGGCACGGGGCGGCCGAGGGCGGTGGAGAGGAAGATGGGGTCGAGGAGGGTGCGGTGGGAGCAAATGAAGAGGACGCCGGTGTGGCCGGCGGATTTTTTGGCCGGCGGCGGAGGGGTCCCCTTGATGGTGACGCGGACGCCGAGGGACCAGAAGACGTAGTAGACGAGGGGCATGGGGAGGAGAGATCCGGCGGCGATTCGGAGGCAGGCCAGAGGGAAGCCGATTGGGATCCAGAGGATGGTGAGGAGTGCCATGAGAGGACTTGGTTTTTGGACTAAACGACCGTCGTGGAAGATTATAGGTTTGGGAAGCTTGTCGTTTGGCACTGCCTTTAGCTCTGGTGTTGCCGGTGGGACTACATAACCCTCCTGCATTTTCCAAAGAGATGAGTTTAGAGTCACGTTAATTTTGGTTGACGTAAAGCAGCAGCCATATTTGGTCGCAAACTTAAACTGGTAAAAGAGGAATGGAGTGACTCAATAATGTTTGACAAAATTTAAAACTACTTGCACTATGTACCCTATAAGTTGGTATATATGACATGTAAGTGGTTGAGTTTGGTATGTTTCTAAAACCATTGCTTTTTTACCACTAGTGCATCAATAGTGAGAGAATAATAATAGTAACCAACCTTGCACAAAGCCATGAAAGGAAAATCAGTGTGCCTATCACCAAGCCCAATATCGGGTTGCTTCTCCCCAAAAGCCTTCCTCAAAGCATCAGCCTTGTTCTTCCCCACAAGAACACCTGGTCTCTCCACCAACCCTGTTGCTCTTCCCTTATATGTCCCAATCTCCGTCCCCAAAACCATATCAGCTCCCAAGAAATCCTTAAAACAAGCCTCCACCATCACCCTCGGGTTCGCGGTCAAAACGCACCGTTTCCCGCACGCCGAGAACACCCGCCAAGACTCCGGATGCAAGTCGCTCGAATAGAATTTGGGCAGCACCGCTCTCCCGACGGACTCTATGTCGGAGACCTTCATTCCGCCGAAGGTGGCGAAGATCAGGACCTGGATTCCTGCGGACTCCGAGACGAAGTAGTACAAGATTCCGGCGACGGGGGAGAGTAGGAGCAAGAAGAGGAGGCGGAGGATGCCGCCGACCTCGAAGGCGACTAGGGCGAAGTAAGGGAAGGAGCTGCGGCCGCGGAGCATGGTGCCGTCGAGGTCGGCGACCACCGTGTGGTCCTCGCGCCCGGCGGAGGCGCATTGGTCGACGGTGGGGAAGGCGGCGGGAGAGACTCTAGCCATAAAGAAGGTGTTGGTGGTTGGAGACAAAAGAAAGATTGATTAGTGGGTTAATTAAATGAATGTTGTTTTTTTAGGAGAAGCTTTTTGTTGTTGTTTTTTTGGAGCTTCATTTAGATGGAGTTGTTGGTTGGTATAAATAGGAGGAGAAGAGTTTTAGAAAGACAAGAAAATGTTAGGGTTTGTGGGAATTACGAAAGTTCTTGACAGCTTATGGTTAATGGCATAACCGAGGAGTCTTGTTTTTAGAGGAGAGTTGACATAGAGTGTGCGCAACTCTATGCATCGTGTCTTTGTTTCTTGTTTCGATCGTCCCCGCCTTGTCTTTTTTCATTTTGGGATGTAAAAAAGATGGTTATTTAATGAGTGGTAAATGAGGGTTTTTTGAAAATTTAAACTTTGTAGATTAAGTGACAAACATGGTTAAGGATTATGATAATTTCTTTAGAGCATTAGTTTTGAAATTAAGTAATGTAGTTTTGCTTCAAAAAAAAAAAAAGAATGATGGAGTTTACATAACACGATGGGCCGGAATGGTTTTCATCTTACCTAGATAGTAATTTTTGATTATTATAACTAGAAAAAAGCTCCAAATTGGTCCTGAACTTTGACACAATGCCCCAATTTAGTTCTTAAACTTTGTTTAACTAAGATTAGTCCCTGAATTTTTAAACGTTGACCCAATTTGGGCACCGATGGCCACC
>JAYMTH010002612.1:0-10380 GCA_036897465.1 Pelargonium australe
AGTTTGTTTTATCTTTCAGTCCGGTCCGGTTCTGGACCGATGCCCATCCCTAGTTGAGGTGAGTTTTGATTAGCCTTTGAACCCTCACTTCTGTAGACACCGTCCACGTAATCCATATAGCGGGTCCGCATCAACGTGCCGCCAGGTAATGATCAACAGATGACATCCCATGCTTCCCTCCCTCCGCCACACCCACTCTCTCACTCTAATAAATAAATAAATTACATTAACTGACGACCAAATCATCTCTCTCTCTAATTTCGGCTTCTCATCTGCCGAGATTGATCTCTCCCAACCCAACCCAATCCAATTGCCTCTGTTTCTCTCTACGAACTTAGGGTTATCGGACTATGAGCTTTCAAGACATCGAAGCTGGCCGCCCTTTGGCCCCCAGGCGAAACCTCCGGCAAGACCCCACCCAAGCCGTCGCCTCCGGCATTTTCCAGATCAACACCGCCGTCTCCACCTTCCAGCGCCTCGTCAACACTCTCGGCACCCCCAAGGACACCCCGGAGCTCCGTGAGAAGCTGTAAGTCTACATTTCATGCATAAGCCATTGTTTATTCCCTCGCAATTTTAATTTTAATTTTATGCTCTCAATTGTGTTTGGTTTTCTAGGAGATTACTGTGTGTGTTTTTTTTTTTAGGGTGATTGGAATTCAGTGATGTAAATTGCATTTTCCACTCTGTGTGGGTACTTGTCATTGGTTTGGAAGTCATCACTTTTGCATTAGGTGGGATTTGAAGGGAAAATGTAGTGTGTCTGCTTGCTGAGAAACATATGATAATGCATGTGATTATCTAAAGTTCTATTCTTTATTATTTGAAGCATTCTGTAAATATGGGAATTGACTCAGTCTGTTCATTTATCATTACATGACTCTCTCTGTCATCGAGTAATATATATGATATCTTTCATTACTTTGATATGCATGATTCTTTTGTGATCAAGCATACCAGTTGTTGTGTTTAAAGAGGTCATCTTTAGCTGCAACTACCCGACCCCTGTTGGAGTGGAACTTTGCTTATGTTCATTTAGGCAAGTAATAAGTTAGCCTAAACCTCTCTCCTAGATCATGGACCAGGCTGTATATTCCAACTACGTAACCTTTCGGAGGTTTGATTGGGGCTAATGATTTTCTTCTCTCCTCTGTCTTTAGATGGTAAGCAAGTGACTGGTTTAAATAAAGTGCTGGTTATTAGAGAAATGGTGCCTTTAATATTGCAGCACTGATGAAGGAAAAAAAAAAAACTTTACTTTTATTTTATCAATTGTAAGGCGAACAAAATGGAAGCTATGTTTATGTGTAGAAACAGTATGTGAGTATGACCAAATATCATCAGTATAACAATTATAGGACCCCCCCGTTTCATCCGGATGCCCTTTTTTTTTTTTTTTTTTTCGTTGTGGAAACATGGAAAGTGACTGATTGTTATATTGGAAGTCATGCTTTCTCTACTGATCTCATCGAGAAGCTTTCCCCTTGTTCATTCTCATATTTATTATTTCTGGCAGGCACAAGACAAGGTTACGTATTGGACAATTAGTGAAGGACACTTCAGCCAAACTTAAAGAAGCTAGTGAAACAGATCATCATGCTGGAGTTAGTGTGAGTATGCTTCACTGAATTACCAGTTGTGTATATTACAAAGAGATCCCTCTGTCTCTTTCTTGCCTGATATTATCATGTTTGTGTTGGCAACAATTCATCAGATTACATTACCATTGATGAGAGGACTGTCTTCTACTTGTGCAAATTTGATGAATGCTGTAGTCTTTCTCTACCAATAGTTCTATTTTCCTTGGGTCGTGGATAAATTTTAGTAATTATCTTGGGAAAAGATCTTTACCTAAAGTCTCAAGTACCATTCTGAGTCACATAATCTATATTTCTCACGCCCTATAATTTTTAGTTTATTAATATCTGATATGCTACTGTAACCCACAAGGCTGGTCAGCTGAGAATAAGTTGGTACTGAGGTGTTAGTCGATAATTTATTTCTTACACAATCAAAATGTTGCCCAGAATTTTGACTTGAATCATTCAATATACTCGCAGCCAAACAAGAAAATTGCAGATGCTAAACTTGCAAAAGATTTCCAAGCAGTTCTTAAGGAGTTCCAAAAGGCCCAACGGCTTTCGGCTGAGAGGGAAACTGCGTATACTCCTTTTGTTCCACAAACAGCTCTTTCATCCAGGTTATAAATATTGGAGGAGGCCCTAAGAAAGCTTTGCCTGTATTTAGCATCTTTTTCATTTGTTTTCCCGCAATGTCTACTTGCAGGAGTAAATTGATTATCATTTGTTTGCATACAGTCTACTTGTAAATTGACTTGATCGATTTCCTTACTTACTCATGCTTGTTACAGCTACACTGCCAGCGATCTAGACATTAGTTCAGATAAGAATCCAGAACAACGCGCTCTTCTGGTAGAATCTAAAAGGTGAGTTATAACATCAATGCTAGAATGTTCTTCATCCAAGGAAACTGATCCCACCTATTCTTTAAAAAAAAGTGCAAACACTAAATATTTGTTTCTTTTCGTTCAAAAAAAATAAAAAATTATTTGTTTCTTCTCTCTCTCTCAAATTATATACGATAGCACATTAGAGAATTTTGTGGTATTCATTATAGTATAAACTTGTGATGAAGATCCCACAAATGAATTAAATGCTCATTGGTTCTTATTTTTCTTTAATATACCAAATGCACTCCTAGAGCTAATATCTATATAGGTCCTTAATTTTTGTAATGGTGATTAAGTGAGGACTACAAGTGTCACCATGTGAAGTAAAGTTTGTATGGATGTGACATGGTTATTTTCAAATCAATACTTGGATTTTAAAATTACGAAAATGTGAATTTGAATTTCAAAGTTCACCAAAATAACTGTCCACTTTCATTGAAAAAGTGTCCCAAAAAAATTGTCCACTTTCTATTTTGATTTGTTAGTTGTGTATGAATTACCAACAATATCCTTAAGATAAGTTGTTTAGGACCCCTTGAATTTGTTACAACAAGAGCAAATGGGGTATAAAGGAGAAAACATAACTCTAACGAACTCATTCTTAATCTTCACAAAATATGGAAAGTGGACACTTATTTTGGGATGGATGGAGTAGTACAATAAAGTGATAGTTTGCTCTATTCATATTTCATTTGAATAAATTGAGCATGCATGATAAATGTTGCATTACTCTAAATCGTTTGCTATAAATATAGGGATTGGATTAGATAGTTGCATACTAACTATTTAGTATTCTGTGATGCAGACAGGAGGTTGTACTTTTGGATAATGAGATTGCCTTCAATGAGGCCATAATTGAAGAAAGAGATCAGGGAATACAAGAAGTTCAGCAGCAGATTGGTGAGGTGAATGAAATTTTCAAAGATCTTGCTGTTTTGGTCCACGAGCAGGGAACTATGATTGGTAAGTGATCTTTTGCTTTCTAAGTAGCTGTTATTTGTCTGGTCCGCTTTCTGACATTGTCTATTACATCTATTCCACAGACGATATAGGTTCTCACGTCGAAAATGCTCATGCTGCAACTGTACAAGCAAAATCACATCTTGTGAAGGCTGCAAAGACACAAAAGTCAAATTCATCTCTGGTAATTTGTTCTCTTGTTGCAAGAAAGAATACTAAAGTTCTTCAGTATTTATCTGCATGAGTATAGCAGGCTTGTAGTTTGAAAATCGAAACCCCAACAATTTCTGATAAAAAAAAATCAATGACAGATGTCTTTATGTCACGAGTTCCTGAATAAATTCTCGGGCTAATGTTGCCTTATTCCATCTTTCATGCCTATATTGTCTACATGTTAGGTTGCTTGAAAGTTAAACCTTTACAATGATTTCAGTACATACACATACACCACATGTTATCATCTAGAAAGTTGTAAATGAAGAAACATGGATGACGTGGAATTGATGTTATATCAGATGGAATTGATCTGTCATCTTCATCAGCTACATTGTTGTTTTGTATGTACAAAAATGATTCATGTTTCTTCCCCTAATAGCTCATGTTGGTTTTGTTTTGCAGGTTTGCTTGCTGTTGGTGATATTTGGTATTGTGCTTCTAATTGTAATCATAGTACTTGCAGCTTGAGCTTAATTATGCTAAGGCATTGAGAATGGAGATCTCGTTACTAGTTTCTTTGATTTATTTATGTTGTGCGCGACAACGTCGTAGCTGACTAGAGAGAGTGTTGTTCCCCTCCGGTATAGAACATGGGTACGAGCTTTTGCTTTTGATTGGTTCTTCCTCGGATGGGGGTGTGTGGTGTTCTGATTCTGGGGATGTTATGGCTTGTCATGTCCAATTTTTATTTAATAAAAGAATTCACAATTCTTAAATTTTGATGCAAGTGTAAGATTAGTCCCGCATAATTGACCACAGTAACCAAAGTTACTAAACATACTAAATTCTTATCAACTACAGTATATTTATTCATTAATAGATGTGGCTTGTAATAGTTAAATTTGCGCTCTATTCTTGTAATTTTTACACTGAATATAAGTGTATTGCTGATGAAAAAAATATAGCTAAAACTCTTAATAGTAATAGTAAAATATTGAAAACAATTCCTAAGGTACTAAATTTTGATGACAAATCAAATTCAAGGTAGCTAACTTCATTTCAACATAAATTTGTTCTCCAAAACTAACAACAGTTAATACAGTTTATTCCTTCCATCTCTTGTACCACCATAAAAAGATCTATAAAATCAATGTTAGTTTATTAACTTGTTGTATGCAGCTATGCAGTTGAGGAGGAGCTGTGAAGTGCTACTAAGGAAGCATACAAGCCATCTTTGATATGTGCCAACTCTTCATGGTTTCCTTTTTCTACTATCACTCCATTTTTTACCACTGCTATTACATCTGCATTCTTGATGGTGCTCAACCGGTGCGCCACCACGACCGTGGTCTTGTCCACCATCACTCTCTCCAGTGCCTCCTGCACCACCCTCTCCGACTCTGCATCCAGTGCACTCGTTGCTTCGTCTAGCAGCAATATCTTCGGGCTCTTCACTATGGCCCGAGCTATCGCTATCCTTTGCTTTTGCCCACCCGACAATTGTAGCCCTCGCTCTCCCACCATCGTGTCGTACCCCTATTAATGCATTTTGTTGTCACATTCTGAAGGTTTCCCCAAGATTTTAAGTTAAACAGCAGTAAAATGTAGTTGCATACCTCTATTAAGCCACTGATGAATTTGTGGGCATTTGCTAATTCTGATGCAGCTACTATCTCACCCTCTGTAGCATCTCCTTGGTTCTTTCCATATGCAATGTTGGCTCTAATTGTGTCATTGAACAGGGCTGGTTCTTGGCTGACAAGCCCCATCTGCTGCCTCAGCCACCTTAGATTCAGCTTCTTGATTTCCATCCCGTCCAGTGTAATGTGACCTGCATCCGGATCATAGAATCGCTGCAGCAACGCCACCACTGTTGATTTCCCGCTCCCACTCTCCCCGACCAGAGCCACTGTCTTGCCGGAGCCTATTGTCAAGCTCAGGTCTCGGAGAATCCGAATGTCTGGTCTGCTGGGATACTTGAAGCTTATGTGTTTAAGCTCAATATCACCCTTGACAACTTCCAAGGTAGTCCCGGACTCATCAGCTGCGTCTATCTTGGATTTTCGGTCTATCATTGCGAATATGGAAGCAGTGGCAGTTTTGGCCTTGCTGGTATCAGGAGCCATTGAGCTTGATTGGGATATCCCAATTGCTGCCATGGTTAATGCAAAGAAAACCTGCAAAACTTGGGCAAGTGAATACATATGTTGTGCCAAAGCTGATTCTCAGCGAGCAAGAGGAGTGTTTGTTTACCCGGAAAACATCTGAGAATGTGGTTTGTCCCTTCTCAACAAGTTTAGCTCCGGCGTAGAAACTGATTGCGTAGAAGCAAAAGAGCAAGAAGGAAGCTGCTCCGAATCCAATTCCACTGATAAGCCCTTGTCTTTCCCCTGCCTTGGTAGGGCCTTCGCATTTCTTTCTGTACAGTTCCATCACTTTCTCTTCTGCACAGAATGAAGCTATTGTTCTAATACTCCCAACCGCGTCAGTAGCAACGTTGCTCGCTTCCTCGTACATCTTCTGCATGTATGTAATCAAACCATTGGACAATCAGTTCAACGAAACGATGAAACTTATTACAAAGTATTCTGTCTCGTACCTTTGCATCTGCACTGAAACCTTTCATGAACCTGGCTTGAATGAGTCCATTGATTACTATAAGAGGAATCAACATTAGCACAATGAGAGCTAACTGCCAACTCGCAGCAAAGGCGATGGCTAAACCAGCAACTGCTGAGGCAATGTTCTGTACCAACTGAGCTATTGCATCCCCAACCAATGCGCGAACAACTGCAGCGTCTGTAGAGAGTCTTGCACCAATTGCACCACTCGAGTGTTCGGGATCATCAAACCAGCCTATCTCCATATAAACTATCTTCTCGAAACAGATTGATCTGATCCGTTGGATCAACTTACTCCCAGCGATGGAAAAGAAATATGTCCTGGCCGGATATGCCAGCAATGAAGCCAGGCCCAGGATCACAAACATTCCTGCCCAAAACTCAGAGTCCTTTTTCAGCTGCTGGGGTGGCTTGAAGAATGTCTTGATTACACTGGAAATTAGTACTCCAAAAAGTGGAAGTATCACACCATTGGCGATTGCAGCTCCCGTTCCAACCAAGATCACAGGAATTTCTGGCTTATTTAGGGAAGCAAGGCGAAGAATTGGGACATCTTTTGTTGGTTCTGATAGGGAGGGTAAGGTTTCTGGTTCTTCTGGTACAGCTTCAGCATTGAGTGTTGTTGGGACACCAAATGAGGCCGAGAACGAGTGACGACCGCTGCTACTTCCCACTGATCCTCTACTTAAGGTTCTCAGGAGTAGTTTTTTCTGGCTAGACTGTTTCTCATAATATTTGGCATCAGCCTCAGATTTTTTGGTTTGGTCAGCTCCTGGAGCTTGTTCTGGCTCCTTTTTCACTTCTTGCAACCTGATGAGCTGAGAGTAAGCTCCTTCAGGATCCTTGGTTAGTTCTGAGTGTGAGCCTGATATGAACAAGAAAAATGTATCATCATCAGTTACTAATTCTTGGGACAGTTTATAATATGCTACAATCTTATGAAATTAGGCAAAGAAAACACCTTGCTCAACCACTTTGCCCTTTTGAATGACAGCAATCATATCAGCATCCCTCACAGTTCTCAAACGATGCGCGACAATGACAGTTGTTCTAGCTACCATAACCCTGTCAAGTGTCTCTTGCACTATCCTCTCAGATTCAGCATCAAGAGCACTTGTTGCCTCGTCAAGAAGTAAAATCCGAGGGTTCTTCAGAATTGCTCTGGCTATGGCTATTCTTTGCTTCTGTCCTCCAGACAGGTTAGTTCCATGCTCACCAACCATTGTGTCTAGTCCCCGAGGCAATTTAGCAATGAAACCAGCAGCGTTCGCGAGCTCAGCTGCAATGGTAATCTCTTCGTCTGTTGCACCTTCCTTTCCATATGCAATATTGTCCTTAATGCTGCATGTGAACAAAATAGGTTCCTGGCTCACAAGACCAATTCTCTGCCTGATCCATCTGAGTTGAAAATCTCTGAGGTTCATGTCATCTATAAACACTTCACCAGAATGTGGATCGTAGAATCTCTCAATCAAACTGATGACTGTGGACTTGCCACTTCCACTTTGTCCCACCAAAGCTGCAGTTGTACCACTAGGGATGTAAATAGAGAATCCACTGAATATTTGCTCATCTGGCCTCGCCGGGTAGCTGAAATAAACATTCCTCAACTCAACGTCCCCACGAACCTCATCCAATACCTTTCCTCTCGTGTCATATGCATCGATCACTGGAGTCCTACGAATAGTCTCGAACATCTTGAACGCTGCAGCTTGGCCTGCAGCGAATGCACTCATACATGGAGACGCCTGGCCTAACGACCTGAGACAGATATGAAAGTGAGCAAGAAATCGTTGGACTCGAAAAACAAAGCAGCAAGGACTTACATTGAGCCAGTCAAGACAGCCATGATCACATTAAGCACTTGACCCCCAGTGTATCCTTTTCCCAGTATCATCTTGGAACCAAACCATATAGCCAAAGCATAGCTACAGAACACTATCAACATAACCATCCCAAGGCCTATCCCAGAAGCCATGCCCTCCTGCACACCCGATTTGTAAGCTTCTACAAGAAACTTATTGTAACTATTCACAGCCTGCTTCTCCCCCGTAAATGATGCAACCTAGACAGCCGAAACAAAGTTAAAACCAAACCATCAATATCTTTACGGCCTATGTATATATCTTCTGTCATATGAAGAACATACAGTTCTGATGGAGCCAATAGTCTGTTCCACAACAGCAGATGCTTTTGCATAAGCATTTTGTCCGCGAGACGCCATCTTGGATATAATGACAGACAAAATCCCACCAGCAATGACAAGAGGAGGAATAGAGGCCAACATGACAAGGGTAAGGAGCCAACCTTTAGCAAATGCAACCACAAAACCTGCAATGAATGTAGATATCAGCTGCACATATTTCCCAACCTGCATATATAAGCAAATTAGTCCCATTGCATTTGCATATCAGTCTAGTTCAATGATCAGTGTATAGTGATATATACATATATATTACAGTACCTTCTCACCCATTGCATCTTGTATGAGAACAGTGTCGCCGGACATTCTCCCCACAATCTCTCCTGTATTAGCCTCCCTATCGAAGAAAGCAACATCTTGTCTCAATATGGTTTTCAGGTACAAACCCCTTATCCTTGAGGCTTGTCTCTCCCCTGCCACCATCCAGCAAGCCACCTCTGACAGAAACAAATGTGTCACAACTTTGTTCACAAATGTCTCCATGGAAATATAGTGATTTTGAACATGGAACTGTTATATACTTACGGAGAAAGGCTACAGCAGCAGCTCCTATAGCCAAGTAGAGAAATTTTAGAGACACCTACATTACCCAACATTTCATCAGGACATGGTGAACATGTTTACTTAAACAAACCTCATATTATGTATACCTTGGAAATCAGTTTGGCCATTTGTTGGCTGTTCTGGTTAAGGCCAAACGAATCGACCAGTTCCCCGAAAATTACAGTCATAAGAGGCATGGACAATCCATTCAACAAGGCACCTAATGTGCCCACAGACATCAACACCATGTCTGTGGAATCTGCATATGAAAACAGCTTGTGAAATGGGACTGTTCCATAATGATCATAAGCTCCATTATCGTCCCAGCGATCGCCTCCAGAGTATCTGCTTGATGTGCCACTGTCTCCTGTCATGGTACCAACTCAAAGCTGCTGATACTCCTAAAAATACAATGTATAAAACACCAGATCCTGGTTCATTAGGTTACTGATACAAACATGTGTAAATGATCTGTGTTTCTTGGATTGTACTCACCCAGACAAAACTGTCAAGAAACATCAAATGAGCTAAACTGAAATGTGTGACAACTCAAACATCATGTGATAACTATTTTGTTGTTTCCTTTAGTTTAGGTGAAGAGACCAAATTGTGGTCTATTCTTTTCCAATATTGATCTAAAATTAAGACAAAACCATATCTTCTTGCTACAATTAAGCCATTTGACCTGTGATGTCTTTTCTGTGATGCTCTCCCTATTTTTAGCCCAATTTTGTACATAACTAACAACATATATAATTCAAATGGCTACTCCTTTTTTTTCTGAGATTTGGATCTTGTAAATATCTTTAATACACCATGTCTGGTCCACTGAGAACCAACCACTAACTCATATTATTATTGTTCAAGAAAGCCAAAACTTGATTAATGCCTTGATGGTATTATTGGTTGTTAATAAGATTTGAGACATCATAGTACTAATTAGATTATTATAATGTAGTAGTTGAGCATGCAAGGCACAAACTGAAATTTATCTGTAAATGTTGGGAAGAATATACCTGGCTAGCTCCACCTACTTTAGATTCTGTCACTATCCAACTAGGAAAAATAAAATCATATTGCAACTTCATCTTCATCTCAACAAATTAATTTGAATAGGCATTTGAAGATGCACAAAAGTTTGAGTCTTGAATAGAAAGTTTGATGCAAAACTTTATTAGCAAATGAAAGATTTGTCTTCCTAATTAGTATTGGCAAGCAATGACATAGTTAGGGGTCGGTTGTAGTAGACAACGACTCATGCTGGTATCCAAAAACTCTATTATATACTAGCATGATATATATGTAAAACATGGAGATCATGTAGCTGTGTAAAGTGGTATAGTGAAGTGTGTCTCTATAATGCTAATACCATCTCTTTCTTTCTTCTTTTATTTCAATGAAACTGTTTGGTGAGATGGTGTGGTGGA
>JAYMTH010002613.1:0-12261 GCA_036897465.1 Pelargonium australe
TCTGTTTGTGTTTGTTTTCTTTGCTTTTTATTTCGTACCCATCTCTCTATCATCAGATTGTACTAATTTTTCGAGAGAATGAAATCCTTATATTCCGCTAAAAAAAAATACAAAATACTTTATTTTTAGTTCCTAAAATTTCATAAATAAATATCTTTTCCTCTGAAAGTGACATAAATAATATTTAATAAATACACAGACCATTAATTTGACTCATCACCTTTTTTGTCCTTTATTTTCTCTGCTCACTTGCCTAGAACTGTAATTTTTTTTTTTCCGGGAAAACTGCTAATTTTCCCAGAAAATATTCTCTGTTTTTCTAATTTTCTACTAAAATGATCAGCTGGGATTTTTCTTAAATAAATTCCCTTTTGTATTTGTGTCTGTGACACTCATTCAGAGCTTTTTTCTAACACATGCGTATTTAAATTCTTACCTTTTTTAGAGAGAGAAAAAAGGGGACTTTATAGAGAAACAAGAGGACCAAGAGGAGAGAGAGAGAGAGCTAGTGGGTTCTGTCAATTTTTGATTTTTGATTGACTGATCTGCGAGTGAGGTGTGCTGGTGATGGGGAGAGTGGCGGTAGGGGCGACGGTGGTGTGTGCGGCGGCCGTCTGTGCCGCCGCAGCCCTGTTGGTGCGCCACCGGATGAAGAGCTCCGGCAGGTGGGCCCGGGCCATGGCTATTCTGAGGGAGTTTGAGGAGAAGTGTGGGACCCCCATTTCGAAGCTCCGGCAGGTCGCCGACGCCATGACCGTCGAGATGCACGCCGGCCTCGCATCCGAGGGCGGTAGCAAGCTCAAGATGCTCATCAGCTATGTCGACAACCTACCAACTGGGTATAGCCTCTCTCTCTCTCTCTATTCGAATCTTTTTTGTTTTTCAAATTTGTTGTCTTCAATTGTTACTGTGAGGTGGTAGATTAATGGGTATTGCCCCAAAATGCTTGATTTATTGTTCTTGAGGAGTGACCTCACTAACTTTATTCAGGTTCTGTTCATTTGTTTATGCAAATTTTGAAACTTGTTGGTGTTTTTATTGGCTTTTTTGATAATCAGTTGATTTCAATGGATTGTATTTGTTTGGAAACTCTTCTTCTTCTTCAATTTTTATCTATCTGTATTGTGAATTTGTGATATTCTCCTTGTTTACTGGTACATATATCATAAGCTTAGAGCTTGAATTTATGTATCTACTCTGAAGATTTTATCATGCTGATTGAGGTGAGCTCATGTACTTTATGGGGTTCATATTGTGCCCTTTTGAACTCTTATGAAGTGGTCCTTCTTAGAAGCTAGAAGATTCAACTGTAACTTTCAATTCTCAAAACATTTGACTTGGAGAAGTACAATTTTTTAGTGCAGTAAGCTAGCATTTTGCTTTCATTTGGTATCAAGCTTCATCACTTTCTACTTTTTAGCTAATTCCAGGTCCTTGATTATAGATCATCTTTATTGGTGACTTTCCATTTCTCATATAGTGTTAACTATGAAATTCTGCTGCAATAGTTCCCATTGTATTTGTCCCTGTCTTTCTAATAGTGATACTCTGGAGACATCTCTAACACCCATATTAAGCTAGCAACATATGTATCTACTGTTTATGAAGGTATTGATGTGCAACATCATTTCAATGTGAGTCAATGGCGAAAAGTTGATTGATTTAATATAGGGAATTGATGAACCTTTACTTTTTCTCTCTGTTGCGATGCTCAATGGGCGTTCTGTTCTTGATGGAGTTTTTCTTGGCAGAAGTTCCATTTCCCTTAATTGTCGAAATATCATTCTGTGGTGAAATAATATGATCGTCAGGTCTTTTATGTCACATTCATCTTCTTTTTTTCTTCTAGGGGTGAGTATGGCTTGTTTTATGCCTTGGACCTCGGTGGTACGAATTTCCGCGTCATTCGTGTACAGCTGGGCGGGAAAGAAGGCCGTGTTATCAAACAAGAATTTGATGAAGTTTCTATTCCTCCCCATCTGATGACAGGGAATTCAGATGTGAGTAACCGTTCTGGCCACCCTAACAAAAGTATTCCATACTAGAAAAATAAATTGTTCCTGATTGGCTCATGCCCTGAAGTATTGTAAGTTATGGTGATTTCAGGCATTATTCGACTTTATTGCTGCAGCACTTGCTAAATTTGTTGCTACTGAAGGTGAAGGTTTTAACCTTTCTCCCGGTCGACAAAGGGAGTTGGGTTTCACCTTTTCCTTCCCAGTTAGGCAAACATCAATAGCTTCAGGGAATCTCATTAAATGGACAAAGGGCTTCTCAATTGAAGACGCGGTTAATCCTAACTACCTTGATCCCTCTTTTTCAGTCATTTTATGTAAATTCTGCCAGCTTTATCTGAAATTATTGATCTTGATCTGAGCACTAAGTTTTTACCAAGTTCTTCATCTTGTCTGTATGTGTTGAAACTATAGATTGTTTGTTATTTTTAACTTAATAAAACAATATAAGCTCTGTAGTTACCGAGCTTCTCATGAAGGAAATAATAAAACTTCCAAACTCATTAAAATATGAGTACATTTATTTTAGATAATATATTTTTGCTGTTCAAGCTACTTAATTTGGGTGGTCATTGGTTGGTTCAATTGAAACTTAATGTACCAGAGACCTAGGATCAAATCCACCATACTTCTCTGGTAAGGGGATTTGGTTTATCATATAGCTTCTTCAAAAAAGTTTATCTACTTAGAGTGAAGTTATTGAAGAACAAAGTATTAAAACATTGCTATCTGAGAGATTAGAAATGGCCAATTGTAAGGACAGACTCATGATTATTGAATAATGTTGCCAAAGCAGAAATGTGCATCTAATGGATTCCGTAAATATTCCATTCCAAAAATAGAAAGTTCGAAACAATTTGGATTTCCCCCTAAAATCATTTACTGGTCTCATCTGCAATATCTTGATTTGTCCAGGTTGACTTGTTGTAATTTATGGCATTGAATAGCCTTATACATTTATGTTTGATGTGTGCACTGGAAACTGAACACTTGTGAATATTTTGTACTAGTAAAATATCCCAGTGTACGTATTCGGAGATTGAGACCATTTGACATAGTAGTTGAAACCTCCATTTAACCGTTTCATCTTTTAGGATGTAGTAACTCTTAGTATAGGATCAGAGATGAAACCTTTTGTTTGTGTTACCTCTCCATTAAATATTTGACTTGGTCCATGCGCATAGCAATACTGCACATGAGGAGCATTGAAGTAACCCTCCACACAAAAAGTGTGGAGTTTAAGATTTGATATATCAGTTGGGCAAGTAATTGATATGTACTAAATGCTGTGCTGGAATCCCTTTGTGGATGGTTTAGCAAGTATTGTGGACAAAATTGGTGCAGAGGAAGTACTGCAAGTTCTAAAAATATCATTTACATATTTGATTTCACTTTCAAGTTTCAGTAATAAACTCTTTGAACTGAATTCTAGTTTTAAACCTTAATTGTTTTCCTCTTTTTTTTTTTTTTTTTTTTTTTTTTTCTTTTGGATTGAATTGGTATAGGTTGGTCAAGATATAGTGGGAGAATTGACCAGAGCCATGGAAAGAGTTGGAGTTGATATGCGGGTGTCAGCATTGGTAAGTCCAATTTGGTTTAGGGTAACGTTACTGCTGCACATGACTATCTCTGTGTTTCTTGGTGATTGATTCTGTTTGTTGCTTGTTGTGACTTATATTTTTCTAACTTGCTGAGCTATTGCAGGTCAATGATACAATTGGAACACTGGCTGGAGGTAGATACCACAATCCAGATGTCATTGCCGCTGTGATACTGGGTACTGGAACAAATGCAGCATATGTAGAGAGGGCTCATGCAATTCCCAAGTGGCATGGTCTTCTACCTAAATCAGGGGAAATGGTCTGTAGTTTTGCATATAATGCATTATCAATATTTTTGTTTAATGATGCATCTCCATTTGGTGATAAATCCACCAAGTATTAGTTATTGAGTGCAACTAAAAGTGTTTAACCCTCTAGGTTATTAACATGGAGTGGGGTAACTTCAGATCATCTCACCTTCCGCTGACAGAGTATGATCACGCCCTGGATGTTGAGAGTTTGAACCCTGGAGAGCAGGTGGCTGAATTTACTTGTAGTTTCTATTTTCATCTTATAGTGTCTTGTCTATGGTTTAGTCTAAATCCTTGTACACGTCTCGAAATTGTTTGCAGATTTTTGAAAAGATAATTTCTGGCATGTATTTGGGGGACATAGTTCGTCGAGTTTTGCTTAAGATGGCTGAAGAAGCTGCTTTCTTTGGCGACACTATTCCACCAAAACTGAAAATACCATTTATCTTAAGGTATGCTCAAAGCTGTCATGTTTTATAAGCTAGGCAGTAATTCTTCATCTTGAAAGGCATAGAGGACTCATTAGGTGCTTGTTTGCCGAGTTTGGTTTCATTGCACTAATGACATCTTCACTTCTCTGACATGTACTCCTTGTTGCTCACTGTTATATGTACAGTTCAAATCAGTTGAGCTATGTAGTGTTGTTATATTTTACTTTTGACGGAGCCAACATATCTGCAATAGGAAAAGTGTATTGCAAATCATAACTTTTAATATTGCCATAACTTGGAGATACATGTAAGTTGGAGATTTTTGTCCTTTGGTAACAAGAAACATGCCTTCAGATGCAAAGCATAACTTTAAATATTGCCATAACTTTGAGATGCATGTAAGTTGGAGATTTTTGGCCTTTGGTAACAAGAAACATGCCTTCAGATTCTGATCTAGTTTGTTGCCTAGTTTGATTATTTGATTATGATTCGCTCTTTCACATGATTACATTTATTTGGAAACTATATTAGGAAGTATCCGACAAAAGGGAAAGATAATTTATATTAGTTTCTAAGTTACAAGTATGCTATATGACTATTTAGTTACTCTATGCTTAATCACCAAGATAAAGAAAGAGTGGAAAAAAGGAGCCCCCTTTCCATATACATCCATTAGGCTTATGTGTTTACAAATGGATATAAAGCACATTGATTTTCTGATGGGATCAGAACATTCACAGCTATGTTCTTGTGATATATGCAGGACCCCAGACATGTCTGCAATGCACCATGACTCATCTTCTGATTTAAAAGTGGTTGGGAGCAAGCTAAAGGATATCTTAGAGGTATTAATTATTATACTGTCCACGTAGTGTAATAATGTTTTTTGCCTTCAGATTTATTTTCATGTTTCTTCTTGCTACATGAATTTTGTGAAGGAAAATTAGTTTCAAGAGCTTTCAATTTTCATGGATGTACGAAATTGGATACTTATGCACGCCTTTCTTCTATTTTTGATGCATCAGATATCCAACACCTCCTTGAAAACAAGAAAAGTGATTGTGGAGCTCTGTGACATTGTTGCCACTCGTGGTGCCCGCCTATCCGCTGCTGGGATCCTAGGCATCCTCAAGAAAATAGGAAGAGACACTGTTAGAGACGGCGAGAAGCAGAAATCAGTAGTAGCGTTGGATGGAGGGTTGTATGAACACTACACTAAATTCAGCAAGTGCATGGAGAGCACCCTCAAGGAGTTGCTTGGAGAGGGTGTTGCTGATAGCATTGTCATTGAGCACTCAAATGACGGCTCGGGCATTGGAGCAACCCTCCTGGCAGCCTCACATTCCCAGTACCTTGAGGTTGAGGAGTCCTGATATGGTCAGAGCTGAGGTAGATGAAAGAAGTGTGACATTTTCAATTTTTTGTATATTTCCCCATTTTCCTTTGGCCATCACAACTTCCTCAATCATTAAAGAGCTTTCACACCTCAGTGCAAGAGACCATACCCAGTAAATCCTTAATTTATGGGTTTGTGGAACACATAGAGGCTATAATTTGCATACTGCAGCCTGTCCTGCTGTTTCATTTTGGATATTGTAGGTGTGTTGGTGCTAGTGTATACGTTCATTTTCGTCTGAATTAGAGAATAATTTGGGGATGTAAACTTAAAATATTTTTGAGCTGTTACTTTCGGCGGAACATTATCCTCCTGTTTCCATTGCAAATAAGAAAGGGAGTGGGAATTTGCAATTCGGCCTGCGTAGCTTTATCGCCAAATCTATTAGCAGATACTTATTTTTCTGTAGAGAATGTGGATTGATTTTGTTCTACATGAATGCTTTGTGGATTTGTGATCTGAGACAGGTTTAAAGCACAATATTGCTTTTGTTCCCTTTTTTTGGGGTTTCATGCTGAATTTGCCTGGAAGTGCATGTCAAAATTATGTAGTAGGTATGCTCACAAACTACATGAATGTGGGTTCATGTATTGGACATTTCTATTATTGTTATATTAGATCAAGACCCTTGTGACCTTATCTGGTATAGTAGCATCCAGTTTATCAACCCTTCAACAACCTTCCAGTTTTCTTGTATTGTGTACCATTCTTGTTGATCATGGCAAGCACCACCACCATCACAACCCCAACCTTGCCTGAGCAGATTGCTACCATGAGGCAATCCTTCTTTGATGAGGTGAATATCTATCTATACATTGCTTATATGAAACTAATACATTATTATGTATGTACATGTGTATATACCGCAAACCTCATGTTTTTTTATGAGTGCAGGGTTTGCTGGACCAAGAATTCATGCACCTGGAGGTTTCGGCACCTGATCCGAATGAAGTAAACAGTTTCATGGTCGGAGTCATCACTGAATTTTTCAGGGAATCAACTCAGCTGATAGCTAAAGTGGAGCAATCTCTGTATGTACACTGTACAATTTCTAACAATGGTTTATTGTTCTTGTTCAGTTTTTTACTTTTATCAGTAACAAAACCACATATGTTACGTGCAGGTGCAAAATCTCCGACGATTTCATGGAATTGAACGAGGTGCTGCATAAGCTCAGATGTTGTGTTGCCAGGTAAAAATGAAACTAGTTATGTATCATTTGCGTCGTTATTATTTTGCAGTTTTTTATTTTTCTTTCTAATTCGCGTTTTCGATATGAACATACCAATATCTTCAGCATTGGAGCATGGAAGGCTACTCTTGAAGGCAATAAAATGAGAGAACAATGCAAAAATGAGAACAAGGCCGGGTAGAATTTGTACTCTCTCCCTTTCAATGATACATTGCTGTTTGCATATACTCGGATTAATAAAAAAACTGTATTATTTTGCTTAACTAAGTAACTAGTAATGATATGAATATGAATCAGTGCCATAGCTGCATTTGAGAACCTGAAGAATGAGTACAAGGAGGTGAGGACCGGGCTTGAGTCTTATGAATTATCATATACATAATACCGTACTTAACTAATATATTCATGTAAACAGATTGTGTGCTGATCCGTTTTTCGATTTCCTCATATTTCAGCTGCTGCAACAAGCAGCAGAAAATGGCAAAACAACCTCTCCCAAGTGAAGGACATGGCTGCAGAGGACTGCAACAGTAGGAAACTCTCAACACTTAATTTTAGTTTCGTGTCTCGTCTAGAAAATTTTACTGAAATAAACGAGTAATGAGTTTGCTATAATTTATTCTAGAATTCAACTAGATTGGCCTATAAGCTATAGTTACTAAACTAGCTCCCCAAACACATATGTTGATCACACCTCCGACTCAGAGCTCTCACTGTCACTTTCTAATCTCCTCTCCCGCCTGGAATTCCCGAAGAGTGGAGCTGTATCATTTTCACCGAGTGCCTTCTTTAATCCGCTGCCATATGCGTGGTTGCTCCGGCGCAGAATCTGCAAAACCTCCTTCATGGAAGGTCTAGAGGAAGGCAGGGTACCTGTACAAATGATGCCTACTTTGAACATGGTACTCATTTCTTCCAAATAGCAACCTTCCTTGATCTCCTCGTCCAAAGCATCCGCTATAGGCTTCCCGTCTTGTAGGTGACGCCATGCCCATTCCGCTAGGCATTTATTTTCGTCTCCTTCGTTTGCTTCCCTCCCCGTTGCCAGTTCTAAAAGTACGACCCCAAAGCTGTACACATCTACTTTCTCATTCACTCTTTGCGTGTGCGCGCACTCTGCATAGTTAAAGTAAAAAAAACATAAGTTCAATTGAAATGATGCGAGTAAAAGGAGACAAGTGCATGTCCTTGAACGTATGTTTGTTTACCTGGAGCTATGTATCCGAAAGAACCGGCTACAGCTGACATTGTATCAGGTTCCCCGAGCTTGATCAACATCTTGGCTAGCCCGAAATCAGCAATCTTTGCATTGAACTCCGAGTCCAACAAAATGTTGCTTGATTTCACGTCGCGATGAATGATGGGAGGAAAGCAGTCGTGATGCATATAGCACAAGCCCTGTGCAGCTCCCACTGCAATTCGCAGCCTCGTAGGCCAATCCAGAATAACATGATGCACCACAGAACCCGAGCCATTAACCGATGGCCTGTTCTTCTTCTGGAGCCACCTATCCAGGCTCCGGTTCTCCAAATACTCGTAAACAAGAAGCTTCGAGTTCTCACTGGACATACAGCATAGTAACTTCACTATGTTGGAGTGTCGAAGTGTACTCAGCGTCTTCACTTCTGCAGCAAACTCCTTCTCCAGCTTCTGATCTATCCTCCGATTGTTCCAAATCTTTTTCACAGCAACTACACCACCCGAATGATTGAGAGCAACGCGGTACACTTTCCCCGACCCTCCACTGCCAATTAGATTGGTTTCTGTCAAACCCGACAAAATGTTCGATATTGTGAAGCTCAGCCTCTGGAACGAGGTGAGCTTCCAGTTCGAGTCCATTCCTAGTTTCCTCTTCCAGTAAAGTCTAAAGACAAAGAACGAAAACAGCATAGCCAATACAAACACTGCTGCTGCAACGCTTATAATCATAGCAAGAAACTGAGGCGACAATGCGTTGGATCTCTCTGATTGATCAGCATTGCAAATGCTGAGGTTCATCGATGGTGTACTCGCACACAAACCCGGGTTGTCCAAGAAGCTGTCGGCGTAAGCTCCATTTTCAAACACAAAAGGGATGGGGCCGACGAGTTTATTGGAAGAAAGATTGAGGACAGTGAGTCTCAAGATACCTAACTGAGGAGGCACAGGACCTGAGAATTGGTTTCTTGACAAGTCCAGCTCAGAAATGCCTGATAGATAGCCTAACTGCTCGGGAATTTGGCCGGACAATTGGTTTTGACTGAGATTCAGAATGATCAGCGAATTCCACCCGTTGAGATCTGATGGAAGTTCGCCGGAAAGTTGGTTCCTATCAAGCAAGAGGGTTGAAAGGTGAAGAAGGTATGTCAATCCTCTCGGAATCTTACCAGTTAAAAGATTGTTACTTGCCTTGAACACCACAAGATTCTCCCAGGAGGACACTCCATCTGGAATATTACCTGAAAACATGTTGTCCTCGATTTCAATCCGTGAAAGATTCCCGGACAATCTATCAGGAAGCTGGCCCGTGAAGGAGTTGTTGCTCAGCATCAAGATCGAAAGATTAAACGAAGTCCACAGGCCATCCGGGATGTTTCCGGATAACTTGTTATTGTATACACTGACCATCAGCAGACTATTGCAGTTGCCTAGTGATCTTGGCAATTCTCCGGTTAGATTGTTGTCGAAAGCAACAACTCCGACCAAAGCTCCACCATCACACAAGTGCTCCGGCAACTTGCCAGAGAACTTGTTGCTCGAAACCTGGAACTCTTCGAGCAACGAGTACCTCCCGAAATCAGGAGGCAATGGACCCGAAAAGTTGTTGTTGAAGAGCCTGAGAATTGTGAGAGCCGGAAGGCGACCTATGGTTTCGGGGACTTCACCGGACATTTGGTTAAAGATCAGGTTCAGCTTCACAAGCTTCTGAAGCTTCCCGAAATCATCTGGTATTTTCCCTGTCAAATTGTTCTGCGAAAGATCAATTACTGTCAAGTTTAGAGCTCCGACCACCGGAGGGATTTCGCGGGATAACTTGTTCTTGAAAAGATACAGCTGGCTCAAATTCTTCAAACTGAACAAACCACTCGGTATTTTCCCTCTCAAACTGTTGGTTGATATATCCAATGTCTCGAGTGCTGTCATATTCCCGATCGATTCTGGAATTTCTCCGATCAAATTGGCCTCCGACATCCAAAGAACCTTCAGCTTCTTCAGCTGCGTGAAGCTAGAATGTAGCCTCGTCGGCACAAATTTCCTATTGAAACTCAAGTAAAGAATTTCAAGATTTGACAAGTTACCAATTTCCGGCGGGAAAGTCCCATTCAACTGATTCTGGTGAATTTGAAGATTGGACAACTCTGTCAGCATCCCAATAGTCGCCGGAACGTCTCCGGAGAAGTTGTTGGCGGCGAGGCTGAGAAACTGGAGCCCGGACAAGCGGTTGATGTCGTCAGGAATCGCCCCGACGAAGTAGTTCTGCGAGAGATCAAGGTACTGAAGCTTTGAACAATTGTAGAGGACTGTCGGGAACCCGCCGGGTATGTAGTTGAAGGAAAGATCAAGCTTCGCGAGGCTACCGAGCTCACAAACAAAGGGCGGGATTGTTCCGGTGATGTTCTGGTTAACCAGTGATAGCTCAGTGACCGAGTTGTTGGTGCACTTCACAAACGGCCAAGAACAGTAAGAGGCGTTCGATTGAGTCCAAGACTCAAGAAACGCCGGGTTCCCCCAGAATTGCTTCAGTCTCAATAGCACTGACTGTTCTTGTCCACCGGTTTGCGAGCTCGATTGCCCGAGGAAGAAGAAGAAGACGAACAACAAAGTGTAGAACATGCCCGCCATTTTTGGTGTGTTTTAGGATATGAGCCAGAGTAACGGAAAAAAATGGAGCTTTGAAGCTAGGCACGAGCTTGACTATGGGGTGAGTGAAAAGGATGGTCAATGGCTTAATGGAACGAGAACAGTTGATTCGTTATCGCAGCACAATCATTTTCTGTGCTTCATGTGAACGCAATTGATGTGTAAAGAACTGGGAACTGTGTTGGAAGTTTCATGGGAGCCAAAGGAGACTTTTCCAAAGTGGTGGAGAAGTTTGAGACATCAATATAGATTTAGTCAAGTCAACTAGGTTCCCTTCCAAAGAGAACTTGTCCTCTACATTCAATTGATCCACAGATTCTTGGTTGTAATTTCCATAGCTGGTTAAAACTAGGTGAAGACCAGAGAACGGTCAAGATTCAAGAAGATTTGTGCGCGGATAGCGAGTGCGCGCGAGCTTTTTCTCGTGCGGATCAAAACCCAAACCAGAGCCACACATTATGGAGACTTGAACAATTGTGGTTGAACCGACGCACTGATTCGGAAACAAATTTCTTGTATTAATTAGGGAAAATGATCTTTCATGTACCTATTGGACATTGGTACATGTATTTTCTTGCACTAATAAATGTATGGGATATTGTGATTACATTGGTTAGCGGGAAAAATAATTGTAGACATTATGGTATAATCTCCTACGTTTATTGGTGAAGAAAAACGTGTAAAAAACATGAACTAATGGTACATTAAATAGTCATTTCCGCATAGTTTAGCGTTACTTCTATCAACCACCGTTATAAGATGAGGTGGTTTTGAAGTTTTAGCTGACATCAAGCACTAGTCGCAACCTACGCAATCTGATATAAGTTCAGCTATTTAACTAATCAAGCTTAGTTAATTGGATTACAAGGAGTGTATTAGTCGTTGACTCCTTAGAGGTACTCAAATTATATCCTTAGATAGGATGGAAGTAATCGTCGTACCGTTTAGATTGAGCACAAAATTAAAAGCCTTTCCATTTAGGTTTACTTTTACACCCTCTCGTCCATATATCGGAGCTAGTAATACGGACTTGAACTTAGAGTAAGTATACATACTGATGTGTTTGTTTTAATTCAATCAACCAAAATATTAAAGTGAGTTGTCTTTTTACACGTGTTAGGAAAATTGTCTTAAAAATGTTATAGCTGTTGAAGTCTGGAGATGCTTGGGTCATGTGTGGCTTAGCTGGAGGCTTGATAATTGATACCGAGTTTTTTAGTGCATGTGCAAGGGTAGCACATAATTAACAAAAGTCTCGTGTGTTTATGAGAAATCACTTTAGACGTGAGAGTAAAAATCTTAATTAGGGAAATATGAGTTACACATTTATAAGAGAACGATCTAAAGAGCAATTATATATATAAAGTAGAGTCTGAGATAGCATCTTAGGCCTTGTTCGGGAACTCAAATGGAGCTCCTTTTGCTCCTTTTTGGGTTTGCCACATGAGATATAACTAACTTCCACAAGAGGCAATTGTTCGGCAATTTTTTTCCAGAAAATGAGCTTTGAGGTTGAAGCTCCTGCCCAAGCCTCT
>JAYMTH010002614.1:0-12259 GCA_036897465.1 Pelargonium australe
TGTTAAAAAATATGTAATTATCTAAATTAAAAGTACCTACATTTATTTTTTGGTACAAACACATCTGACCAAAATTTACATTGCAAAGCAAGAATTGTCTCCCAATTTTGTTTTTATAGCATTGACATTGTATAATTATCTGAAACAAAACTATTTTCATCATGTTTTTTTATTTATTATTATTTATAATTGTGATGTTAGAGCCTAAATTGTCCCGCCATTTTATAGCACAATTAGATATTTTTTTCAAAAAGAAAATACTAACCAGAATCTGTGCAAATCTCTTACTTGGTGCTCTGACGAGAGAGACGGAGCAGCAACAGAAACCAAATCCTGTTGCTGTTTCACTTTCAGATAGGTAACATCACCCACCACATTTCAATTTCAATTTCAATTTCTCTTTGATCAGAGAAAAAATGGGGACGCAAGAGGTGGTGGATTCCCTGAAAGCGCGATCAAAATTCGTAAGAGAGTCGTTACAGAGGAGCCAAACCATCACCGATAGCGTGGTTTCAGTTCTCGGATCCTTCGACCACCGCCTCTCCGCCCTTGAAACCGCCATGCGTTCCTCCCAGGTTCTCCTTCTCCTCTGTTTGGCTGCCGAGAAAATTTTGAATTACTTTTTCTTTTCCTTGTATACTTAATTCTGTTTGTTTTATTTTGATTTTTTTGGGGGGAATCTGTAGGTGAGAACTCATTCGATTAGGAGAGCGCATGAGAATCTTGATAAGACACTGAATGCTGCGGAGGTTATATTGGCGCAGTTTGATCTCACTCGCAAGGTTGGTCTCTTGCTTTTGAATATTCTTAGCTCAAATTAAACTGCAATTATACAATCTAATCTGAAATCTGAATGCAAGAACTAGTTTTCAAATTAAAATGGCAATGGAAATTTGAAATGCTATGTTTAGAGTATGAAGAACTTGTTTTCAAATTTTCATCATGTCATATTATCTTCATTTGAATTTAACGTTATGTTTTTTTTTTTTCTCTCTTTTTTGGATGTGTGTTGCTTTATCTTTTCCATCTTTGATCAGTAATGTAAGAGTTGATTCTCAAAGATGATCTTCGATCTGGTATAAATATATACAGGCAGAGGCTAAAATTTTGAGAGGGCCACATGAGGACCTAGATATGCATCTAGAAGCAATTACTCAGCTAAGAGCAATCGTCAAATTCTTCAGCAGCCACAAATATTCTAAGAGTACCAGTGGGATTATTAACCATGCCAATAACTTACTTGCAATAGCTATCTCAAAGCTAGAAGACGAGTTTAGACAGGTGTTATCACATTACAGGTTTGTTTTTTCTTGGATTTTCAATGTCCTGTTTTTAGTTTACTGACTTATCATATTTGGTTTACCCTTTCTATTGGTTTGAAGTTGGGATTTAATTCTCACTGCTGTCTTTTTAACTATTTTAATATGATATATTGATTAACCTCATCTTTAAGCATATCTCATTTTGCAACCTCTGATGCATAGGAGCTGGGTACTGAAGCTTCGGTTTCAGTTCCTCAGAAGTTTGTGAAGTATTTAATGTTGTTTTTAATGGGATGTTAATAAAATGTTTGATCTAATGTACAGTTTGGATTAAAAAAAAATTGTTTAGGTATGGGAATCAGGAACCGGAACATGGGAATATGGTTCTCATTGCTCATGTTTGGTTATGATATTTTGTTCCTGAGAATGGCATTGGAATGGGATTCTCATTCGCATTCCCATTCTTATCCCAGTTTTTTAAATACAAACGCTACCTAAATTTCTTGTTCACATTAATGTATATAGACTTGAATTAAAGTTGCTAAGAAGAGTAAACATCATTTTATAAGCTTCAAATTGATTAGGTAAGCTTGTATGAGTCCTGTTTTCCAGGGTTCTGTGGGTACTTAATAGTTTGTATGTTTTGCTTTGTATAGATAAGCAACATTTTTACACTTGCATTGCATGTATTTTCTGATATCGTTACTTTACTAAAGAATAGTTTTAACCATAAATTTACCCACCTTAGACACATTCTCAAATTTTTTGTCTCATGATATGCCAAGTTGGAATCTTGCATGTCAAAGCCTCTGGATGCACATGTTCATTCACTCGGGTACCTTAAATGAAATAATATCATATCCTCTTCAATTCTCTTGCTTGCGATCCATATTGTTGTCTCCATGGAGATAGTAAACAGTGTTCTATATGATTCATAATTACATTATAGAAATAGCCTGTTCAATGAGTAAGTTTCATCTTTGCTGCATTACAGCAAGCCTGTGGAACCTGATCGTCTTTATGACTGCATACCCAACTTGGGACGGAAATCATTGGGACAGCAAGCTGATGCTAAGAAAAGTGATGATTCTGGGAAGCGTGCCACTCAGCAAAACAAAAGATTAGAAACAGCAGTTTACACACCTCCAGCTCTTATCCCCCCCAGGGTTCTGCCATTGCTGCACGATCTATCCAAACATACAACTCTAGCTGGCCATCAGCAACAGGTCTTTAGAACATACAGGTACTTTTCGTATTGATTGATGATTTCGGGCTTGGTTATTAATGTATTTCACATTCTGATTTTAATAAACTGATATAAATAAACAAATAATTAACTTGCATTTTAATGAATGTGATCAAGCATTGCAAAAGGAAACATCTTCTTGCTAGCTGAGGATGAGTCAGTTAATTATAGTTTTGTATCTATACTGGAAAGATAAGCTTGATATGCTTCAATCATGCATGGTGGTGTCAGTCAAGCATCTTATCTAGGAATATCTCTGTATTTTGAAGCCTTTTAATGGATATGCTAGCAAGTGTTTTACAAAAATTATTTATAACTGTTGTAGTGTTATGTTATTTTTAATTTTTTTTTTTTACTAATATTATAGTCTTATCATTAAGTTACGTAGTCGATGAACTATGTTACCTTTTCTTTTATGGCAATGAAAATGTTTCATGTTTTTTCTTAATAATCTATAAATGAGCAATAATTTATATGTAATAATTGGATCCAATCATATTCTGCTTTTAAACAATAGGGATGTTCGTTCTTCAGTTTTGGAACAGAGTCTTAGGAAACTGGGTGTGGAAAGAATGAGTAAAGATGAAGTTCAGAAACTACAGTGGGAGGTTTTAGAAAAGAAGATTTCACAATGGAATCATCACATGCGGATTGCTGTAAGGATTTATACAAATTTCTGCTCAATCAGTATGTATTCAACATCTTCAGTTATATATAAATATGCTTGAAACAGGTTAAACTGCTCTTTGCTGCTGAAAAGGACATCTGCGATAAAATATTAGATGGTGACGATTCTCTCAAGGAACAATGTTTTGCTGAAGTGACTTCAAACAGTGTGACTGTGCTGTTCAGTTTCGGGGATGCTGTTGTCAAAAGCAAGAGGTCTCCTGAAAAACTATTTGTCCTTCTAGACATGTATGAGACAATGAGAGAACTTAGCTCAGAGGTATGGTTAAATTTATTGGATTTATAAATGTAAAACACTAGGAGTGCCAAGGTATATAAAATGATACTCCCTCCGTCCTAAAATAAGTGTCATGTTTAACTTATGCATGAATTGTCAATAATGTTCTACAATAAGTTATTTAGTATCCATTGAGTTTGTTAGAACACATGTCCATGGGGATGAAAGAGTAAATATACAACACTAACTAATTTTTCTCATAATAAAAAGGATACTTATTTTGGGAGGGAGGGAGTATTTTTTGTTGTTGTCATAGTTTCTTAATGTTTAAGTTGTAGGTGTAAAGATAACATGTATGGACTTCTATCATAACTATATTGCAAATATGTAAAGCCCAGCTCATAGTATTAATTGGTTTAGTTATCTACCTGATGTTTAGTTGCCAACTAGAATAGTTTTTTATCAGCAAAAGGAAGTTATATGCATACAGAGATAGCATTTCCAGGAGAGAAATGCAAATAAACACCAAAAAGAGGAAAGAAAAGAACAACCAATGGTTCAACACCTGGTACAAAATATTATAAAAACTATCGTACAGAGCTTAAAAAAGCTGTCCTGCTATAATAGTTTAGTTCACCTCACTACTTTTGGTTTCTTTTCTTTAGTACATAATAAAGATAGTGCAATGTAGTAATAAAATGGACAAATTCATTACAGTTTCTTTGACAAATCGTGAAGGTTTCATCCCATTGGACCATCGGCTAAGAGATTAATTAATTGTGACTTGAAAAAATTGGTGATACGAAATTAGTCGTTTCATTGAGTTTGTTGTTCATTGGTATCTTCAGAATCACCATATTTTGACCGCGCATCAAAATTTGTTCAAGCTACACCCACATGTGATAAGGGTGGGGATCGTAAACACCCCATTATGCAGCCCACCTTTGTGTAACTAAGACCTGAATGATAATCCATATTTATTAAAGGACTTGGAAGTTTTGAAAGATTTTCCAAATCATGGAAAAAAGATCCTCGCTATAGTGGTGTTTATGGATTATTTGATAACTTCATTTCAGGATGATAGAAGGCCTACATTGAATCTTGAGATTAACCTTATCATGGAATTGATAGTATCATAAAGGCATATGTTGCTCTATTTGTCTACCTTTGTGGTGGTTCTTTTGAATAATTATTTTATGTGATTGATATGACAGATTGAAGCTATTTTTGCGGGTAAAGCTTGCACTGAAATTCGAGATGTTGCACGGAATTTGGGTAAGAAGCTAGCAGAGACAATTGTGGAGACCTTTGGCGATTTTGAAGAAGCAGTTGGAAGAGATTCCACAAAAACTGCAGATCAAGATGGAACAGTCCATCCTCTTACCAGCTATGTGATAAAATACATTAAATTTTTATTTGAGTAAGTTGGTTACACTCTGCTATCTGTTTCCTCCTACTTTGCCTGCCCCTTCACCTTTCTCTATCTATCTTGACGAATCGCTTTGAGTTCCTACTTATTAATGATTTGCTGACCAGTAACCTCATATATATACAGACAGTTAGACACATGTATATTTCCCATGTTAATGTATGTAATTGCTTATTACCGCTAATATTTGGATTGTTTGGTTCAATGGTTTACTGTTTCAGATTAGATGTTTATATGCCCAGTTTATTTCCCATCCTCTTACCAGCACTAGTTTCAGATGAGATATTTATAAGCCCGACTTATTGTTCTACCAATTTTTGGTTGTACCAGTATGGTAGAACAATATTTGGCACTAGTTTCATATTCTTTCCAACATCATCTTAGAAATGACTTGGTTGTTGTTGTTGTTATAGTCTCTTAATCTCTGAGTTTCTTTATAATAAATAATAGTGTTGCAATCTTTGGCGTCGACACCTGAAAGTAGCTGTTCACACATTATACATTGATTGTTTGTGGTTGAATGTTTACAGCTACAAAGCAACCCTGAGGCAACTTTTTCAAGAGACTTTTGAAGGTGATCCAGATACTCAGTTAGGATCCATAACTAGAAGGATTATTCAAGCTCTTCTAGCTAATTTAGATGGGAAATCAAAGCAGTATAAAGATCCTGGATTGACTCAACTATTCCTCATGAACAACATACATTATATTGTGAGATCTGTCCGGAGGTTTGTCATATTCATTAAGCTTGTTTATCATTATAGAAATACTCACGTAAACTCTAGTATGTCATTTTTAAAGACTTATTTACAGATCAGAAGCAAAAGATTTGTTGGGGGATGACTGGGTACAAATACACCGAAGGATTGTTCAGCAGCATGCAAATCAGTATAAGAGGGTTTCTTGGGCTAAGGTTTGGTTTATTGTTTTCATTTCTTTGCCTTTTCTTGATTATACCTGTACATGTCCTACAGTTTTTATATGCTTATAATAGATGAAGAGTTTCTTTGCTTTTATTGTATCAATGTAGTCCATGTCATGTGTACTACCCCTTTCTACCTGAATTGAACATCATCTATGTGTGGTCTTGTTCTTTTGAATTGTACTTTTGTCGCCATTTTTTTGGTATTGTACTTTTGTGAACTAAAATGAGTTGGAATATCTGATTAGTGATCTTAGTATTCATGGTTTGCAACCCGTATTTGAAAATTTGTTTGATTCCTCTCTAATCTTTGAAGATATGAAAGACAAATTGATATCGGCAAGTAAATTTAACTTTTAGTAGACATATGTATATGATGCAAGCCTACTGTAATTATCTTTTAGCATCCTGTTCTTGATATATGATAAGATATTATTCACAACTTTGGTTAACCCAATCATCTATATGACTGCACAACCTAAAGGCTAGACTTCTTCGAGTCAAAACTTGCATATCTTGTTTGTAGGATTTTAGATACGATGGCAAGCCTATTTACATTACTATCTAGCTTCCCGTTATTAAGTTGCACGGAGAAATTGTAAATTGGCTAAACAACCTTTGAACGCATGGAACTTTAAGTCGTTATAAACTACTGCATCTCCAGTTCCATAACTCAAGCCTTTTTTTAAATTCTTGTCAACTAATCTCACAATAAAAGAATGTGAAGTATATCGCCCTTACTATACTAGTTGAGCTCTCTACGCATTAGCTTAAACTTTTCGGTGAGAGTCAAGTTTAACATAATATTAGAGCTGGTTTTGTTTGGGCCTAGTGACCTGTTTGTCTTACCTCCCTTTTTAGTCCAAGACCACGTCAAGTTTAAGATGTCATCAGAGCTGGTTCTGTTTGGGCATATTCGTCTGCTTTAGCTCCATTCTTGTTTTTTTCCAAGAAAGTGAAGTCTGTCACACTAGTTGTGCCCTCCACCTATCATCTTGTAAACAAATTTGAATAGAAGTCAAAGATCATCATGCTAAGCTGCTTTTTTTGTGGATGTGTTTGCAGATCCTTCAGTGTCTCACAGTTGCATCAGGAGATGGTGGTGGCTCTTCTACCATATCAAAAGCAAATCTTAGGGAACGATTCAAGACCTTCAATGGCCAATTTGAGGACCTCCATCAAAGGCAGACTCAGTGGACTGTTCCTGACAATGAGTTGCGCGAGTCTTTAAGGCTTGCTGTCGCCGAAGTCCTCTTGCCTGCATACAGATCTTTCCTTAAACGTTTCGGGTATGTTTTTTTGTTTCTGACCCAATGATCTTCCCAAAAAATATATTTGTTTGCTGAAAAATATGTTTGTTATTTGTAATGTCCACAGGCCCCTGGTTGATGGAGGAAAAGGATCCTCCAAGTACATCAAATACAGTCCAGATGATCTTGAACGATTGTTAAATGAATTTTTTGAAAACAAGAAGTCCAATGATTAGAGGTGGTAGAGATTGTCTTAAGATTTTCTGTGATTTCACAGTTTAGGCACTTGCTAGCATTCATATTTATTGTATAATTACAAATAAATTTGGTTGAGGATGTGTTTCAAAAAATATTATTAAAGTAAAATAAAGGAAAATGATTTATATATATAACAGCAATACATGTAACCCTGTAATTGAATTCTAGTTTTCCACCCCAGATGAGACCCACTACCCTAACCTTGAAAACCAAGATTGTCGGACTCACTCTCCACCTATCATAGTCTGACGTGTCTTACATGTGTGTTGGGTATGCCCCAAGTTGCTTCCTAAAATAAATTAGATCTATGAATAAGATTTTTTTTCTTCTTATGAATTAAGTTTTTGTATCATATATATGGTAGATGGATGGGCAAATTAACAACACAATTTAGTTGTCTTCCATCAACATGAACTAATATTACCTCCATTTTGCCCAAAAATAGATTAGATAATTAATTTAGTTAAATAATTACCACAATTATTGTCAAATGTTGAGATATATCCATACACGCACACAATAATCCAACTAATACACTAAAATAACATGCGTTTATTGCTTAATTAACCCTTTAAACATTTCCTTAAATCCCAAACAAAATAGAACCCAAAAAAAAAACACCAAAATGGCATTGAAAATGGAGATTGAATCAGAAGATTCACAATCTCATGGTTCTTCTCCATCATCTTCATCATCTTGTAATCACCATTACAACATAGCATTAGTGACTCCTAATCTCCCAATAAGCCGGCTTTACCGATCGCGGTTACTCACAGCCGGTAACTTTAGCATCACCATCCCTCAACTAGCCGTGACCGTGACCTCCATAATCCTCCTAGCCTGTCTCGCCAGCATGACCATGATTCGGCTCTACGGTCCGAAACCGCCCTCAATACGCCTCACATCCTTAACCTTATCGAACCTCAACGTTTTGGACACGCGACTCGCGGCCGCTTGGGTCGCGAACTTCACGGTCTCGAACCCAAACCTCGGTTTGGAGGTTTGGTTCGATCGGTTCCAGTGCGTGATGTTCTACAGAGACGACCATGCACTGTCGGTGGAGCCGTTTCGGGTGCGCACGAGGGGCCGAGAGGTGGTGTCGGTGAACCAGCCCATTGTAGAGAAGAGGTTTAGTTTAAGGTTGTCTTTGTGGGTTATGTACGTACGATAATGGTTGGGGCTGGACGGAACATGCGATGATGCATCCATATTGTTTGGATTTGGATTCTAGGATCAATAGTATTTATGGTTATGGGAAGTTGGTCGATTCCAAGCCCAAGAAGTGCACTGTTCTTGCGGTTTGAATTGGTTGGTTGATTGATTTTGTTGGTAAAATTATAACATTGGTGTAGTTAGTTGATCAAAGTAGATCATATGTTAGTTATGTGTTTTTTGAGAAGAACCAAAAGATGTTATCAACTTATTAATTCAACCTAATGATTGAGATGATAATATGTTTGTTTTAGCTAATTAGACAAGAAATCAACGATAACTTGCTTAATTTGCTATTTATCACATCGAAGTAACTCATGCCATACTTGTCAAATTGTTACCATACAATCATAATATCATGAAGCATGGCCAAGGATCTGATATCATTAAGTTCTATATATGTTTGTATTTTAGTAAAATTAGCAGTCACCAAGCAATGAACTGAGGAATTTTATTTTTGACTGTTGAAGATTACTATGAATCTAAATGCCTAGAAACAAGAAACTAAAATATGATTACTTCACTTGTGGGAATTCTTTTAATTAATAAAACACTTTTCAAAATTGTATAATTGCACACTTTACAACCCATCTATATATATATATATTCTTGTAGGTTTTAAAGGAAACCAAGCCCTAATAATGGTGCATATAATTTAACACCTATACTAGCTGTGGCACTATATATGTTATGTGTTGTATCTATATATAATATATGCTTGTTGAGAAAGAAATTAATTCCTTTCCAGGTTCTTATATATAGTGCAGTTTATGTTTTTATATATATTTGTCTTTTGCAGTTGTTGAGGAAAGTGAAAAATCCACTTAAACTCAGTTGTGCATTCCATCAGGATTTGCATTATAATAGCACCTTAATTTGTTTTGAATACAGTGATACAAGACAGGAAACAAGGTTAGTCCCACAAACCTTAATTGGCTTAATTAATTAGGCTTTTAATTAACTTTTGAGAAACATAATAAGCTGAATGGAACTGCTGCTGATCAGTTCTAATGGCTAATCTTTGATGTAAACTAGATAAGATTCCTTAGTCAAGAACTCATGATTGGGGGACCATATTTTATCGATATATATAAGAACATGCATATGTTCAAAAATGGATTCCTTTGCATGCATTATTGTTGAATCGAGATTCATATATATATATATTGAAAATTGAAGATATTTTTGTTAATAGTGAATTGTAGAATACATAATTTTTTATTTTTGTTTTTTAAATAAATCTAATTAGGTTCCAGCCTTGGTGTTTGTATGCTTGTTGATAAATAAAAAAATAAAAAATAAATAAAAAGTGAAGCTAGTACTAACAAAATATTAACAACCATAGCTGCATGTGCATCATGTTTGAATGTGTTTCTTCAAGGTTTCAATTAGAATTAATGACTATGATCTTCATGTGCAGAGCTTGTTTTTTGCGGCTGTTTTCAAATCTTAAACACAAGTTATTAGCATTTGGTAGCTTGGAAACTTAACATTTCTCTATCTAAGACTTTTCTTTGCTGAAATGTCGACAAGTTAGAATTTGAAATGATGTATTGTCATTTTTGTAAAGAAGTTGTGATTGAGAAAATAGTTTTGAGGCTGAGAGTATTGAAAATGATAGAAAGGGAAAGAAGAAGATTGGATTCAAATCGTATGATCCACACTATCCTGCCGTGGATAACTTTTGGTTGATGCTTCACTCACATCCAAACTAGTGTGGAATCTTTAGTGCCTCAATTATTTACTACCTTGAACCCTAGTTTTATGTTTTGTTTTGCTTTTACTTTTTATTGAGTGCAAGAAATTTGAGACAAACCATTATTGTTTAAGAGCATATCCTCAATAAATTAAAATCTAATGTAACTTTTGTGTTTACGATGATCGATGAAATGTTATATTCCCTATTTCACGTTTTGTCGGTTTTTTTTTTTTTTTTTTATTTCTATATGGAATAATCAATCTACACTAATATAATATTATACGAGTAAGTGCACAAAGTAACGTGGTTGCATCATGACCGCGAAGGGCAGGGTAAGATGATCATCTTGAGGGTTCGGGTGTGGAACTAAATTTATTGTAAGTCGGTTTAACTTATATATAAAAATATGAATCATCCATGAGAATTATAATAAAAGTGTTCACCTATATATACAACAAGGTTTCCCTATATTATATATATTTGACATAGAGCAAGAGTGGATAGTAATATATGGTGGTCGAGGACTCGCGGACATGAGGACGATAGTGAAAATCAATGTATCATCGAAATGAAAGCGAAAAAGAATATTAACGAAATCCGACATATATTATCGAAAACGAAGGAGGTTTAATGGATTGTTTCATTTCATTGTGTCAATAATGCATTCATGTCTTGGCAATTGGAGGGAAGTAGAAATTGGTCCTATATATCATTATCATAAGCTTATTTTATATTATCAAAACAAGCTATGATTGATGTTTTTAGGTATGCTAATCTAAAAGTGGACGTCTATTTCTCAACATCAACGCCACCCAGTCATCGCTTTTCATTAGAAATTTGAAACTTTTGATGGCTTTTTATGTATTAGTCGGTGCATATAATGTTTTTTTGTTAAACAAATTAAAAGCTCCCACTGGTTTCACTCTTTAGCAAGCTCTTGTTGTTTCTGTAATCTCATGGAAACATCCATAGAATTCTAGTAGTTATAGCTAGCTAGGTTCTGAAAATACTTCGAAAATTTATTTATGAGAAATTGTACCTTTTTTTTTTCAATTAAAACCCATTTTTGTCATGAACAAACAAGAGAACAACTGGTCATGTGCTGTTTTTAGGTTTGGAATTTTCTGCCGTTGGAGAATGAGAGTTCCCCACGCATCTTTCTCAACATGAGAGCCTTCATATGGACCCATCCGACGTCTATGATTTGAGTTTTGATTACTAAAGAGATTAATTTTATTAGTAAATTTTGACTTTCACCATTATATTTAGTTCATTCTCATTCTAAATTTTAGATACGGGATAACATTCACTTCAACATACGGGATAACATTCACTTCACCATTATATTTTCTATTTTCTTTCTCGACTAACTGTCCATTTTAATATGAATTTATAGGAGAAGAAGAAAAAGAGGGCTAACTGTACAAAAGTTGGTGGAATATTGTCAACCAAAATAAATTATATTAATAATAGTGACCGGTGTCAATTGAGGACCACAACTTAACATTTTTCTGTTCATAACAAAATATAAAAAATAGAGTAAAATGTGTATTAGTTGACTGACATAACTTTATATCAGTTACAATTTAACCAAGTCAATGAGGTGATGACACCTCATCAACTTTCACTTATACCCACCCAAATGAATTTGTAGGAGCGGAGTGACCCGTTCGAATCCATGATTTTAAATGAGGTGTCATCATCTCATTAGTGCAACTGATATGTATATTACTCTGAAAAAATATTTCTCCTTTCCGATACTTTCTTTGAAACTTCTACTTGGACAATTAATCAAGAACTTACAACAAAATTTTTGCATTTGAGCAATGTTAATTACAACCAATTTGCCACCTAGCTACTTGATTTAATTACAACTATAAGATGTAATTGCTCCATCTTATGTATGACTCATTGACTATTTTATATACTAAAGTGGTTTAAATGCATGGATAAATTGATCTTTTTTCATTAAAAATCTTTAATGTCAATTTAACTTAACAATTTTTTCTTTACAGTGACTAAAGTTGTTTATAGATTAATCTGACCACACTTTGAGTCTTTGACACTATAATTTAAT